>JACXGM010017869.1:0-19444 GCA_016801145.1 Umbra pygmaea | reverse complement strand
GAGTGAGACTGCTGCCTGCTGAACAGAGGGTCGCAGGAAGAAGGATCTGAAGTGTCGGTGTTTCGGCTACAAAAACCCGCCGAACTGATCCGAAACCAGCCCAATTTATATCCACCCGCCCAAAGCCATTTTTGCCCGCAAAAAACAATGCAAAACCGCCCAATTGGGCGGGAAACCGCCCAATCTGGCAACCCTGTCTATGAGGCAACAAACCCAATCGAAATCCACAATTTCTGACGTCACTTCCTAGTTGGCATTATTTACGTTTTATGTATCGTTGACCATGGCAGCCGAGGGAGATTTTCTGATGAGATATCGTGCTGTATCAAACAAATTAAAAAAGTAAGATTGTATTAGGTTCTGTTTATACCTTCGAGTGACGATATATTGTGGTATGTAATTAACAATTACAGAGGACCCAGAGGTCATAGCAGTACAGGAGCCAGCAAACGTTACGATACCCTTAGCCTAATGTTGTTTTGGCTAGCAAGCTAGAACAGACCATCACAGTACGCCCTTTTACCCATGGTGCCTTACAGTACTGTAACTCTTTAGCTGGCACCAAAGAGATGGATAAATTAATCAACCAAAATAGTAACTAGTAAACATTACAATAAACATTAAAGTACAAGCTTTGGGAATTTATTTAAAGTTAAACCTAATGTCAGAAATGACTCCAAGGCTATTGTAAAATGTAGCTAGCTATGGTAAACACGTCTGGTTTTTAATGTGTTTTGTGTTTGCTGGATTGAATTTACTATAGGTCATTATACTCATTGAAATGTCATTTGTAGACGTTTTCTTCGAAAGCCCAATGTTGCTGAAGCAAGTGAGCAGTTTGGTGAGTAAACTTCGCTACAAATATAAAAAGATGCTGACAAACTGCGGTAGAAGCCAAGATAGTCAGTACAGTATGAACATGTTCATCTTGAATTAAGGTGATGATCCCGAGTAGTTATTATTCGTTAGGAAACCATTCGCAAACGTATGTTTACTTATATTCTCACTGTCTCCAGGTCAGTTGGCTAAAGAACTAAAGCAGCAGGACTGCCTTCAGTATGCAGCATTCTGTAATCTGGCAATGGCAAGGTAAGTCTAGACAACCACATATTAACCTCCAGTCACACCATATAACCTGGCCTAGTCACTGATCAGTATGTTTCATCGTTCTCCTCTTTTGTCAGTAAAATGACATGTGGAGTTAAGATTTGGTTACTGTATGTGGACATGACGTTGATTTCTAATGGAAGGCGATGAATTTCAGCACCAGAAAAACAACGCGCCACCTTAATACATGTAATTGTGCTAATGTGATGCATACAGAGTTCGACACTCTCGCCATGTCTCTTCTTTTCTAATCTGTCTATATTATTTTCCAGAACATCCGTAAGCTATTTTGGAGGCTTGTTAGCTACATGTTAGCTAGCTATCTATGAAGACTTCATGGTTTCAAATTGCACGTTTCTTTATAATAATTCCTATTAAACATAGGAATGTATGCCGTTACATAATTGATGTCCATATTTTTTGTGAGTTACCATGACAACACTCAGGTCCTTGAAGGAATAGGTGGATATTACTGTCACTACACAAGCATTTATTTGTGAACCTAGGCCACCACCTATACTTATCCAAATGAGTAGCCTTCTTGTTACTTAAAAAATTAAAAACAAACAATTCTACAAGCAGGAGGGTTGTAGAATTATTCATGTTTATTGATTTTAACCTGCATTGGTTACGTGGTTTCTGTGGTAACAATAAATTAACCAATAAACCATATTGCTTGTAATACATTCCTTGTTTTAGAAATATCACTAAGCATTCTCAAGTGAAAGATAAAAAGTTATCATCAATATGTACCTGTGGCTTATTGACAAAAAGGGGTCTGTTTTTCATATGGAAATCATTCATTACCTCCATATACACTAGGGGGGAGGAGGCAAATGAATTACAATGTCATTATATTTGAAAAAATATTTTTGACTCTTATTACTTTCCATATTGCTGTAATTGATTCGCAGGTGTCGGCGTGTAGGCTAAATTATCTTAAAACAAACGGGGGTGATTAAATTTTGAGCAAGCGAACAAGGAAATGGTGTTAGAAAAAAGGTATAAACATGTATTTTCTGTACACACGTAATTATTGTTACTACTGCTGAGTTAGACAGCTATCCTGCGTGTGAATATAGCCTATAAATGTAGCTCTCGGTTTAATCAAAGCGCTGTTTTTTTAGTCAGTCTGTTGCGCTGCTGACTTGTCTTTTTTTTTCCCTTTTGGACGCACCTACCAGGACCTCCGTATTTACAAATTAAGCACTGGTTACAACAAGACACCACTTGTCTGGCTGAACTATTTTAAAATGCTTTTAAAATTAATCTAATGCGGTTGCTATTTGTTTTAGAATTTAGATTTTTTTACAGTGCTGAATAATGTCTGACACCTGTTTTGCGCTATACAGTATTTTTTAATGTCTGCTTCTTCCTCTCGTGTACAGATTTTTTTTCAGAAGATTGCACTTTATTTGGTTGTGAGTTAATGTAGAAATGTATGTTCTGCCACTATATTTGTGTGTGCGGGTGGGGAAATAAAATTTCCTATATCCTATATTATCACACTTAGTTTAAGAAAAAATTAAATGTGCCCCTCAAGCAAAATAGTTTGCCCACCCCTGAGAAGCCTTCTGAGAATAGTGGCGGCTTCAAGGAGGTGGCCAACTCTATATTAATGCCCATGGTTTTAGAATGGGATGTCCAACAATCTCATATGGTTGTGATGGTTAGATATCCACATACTTCTGGCTATATAGTGTACACTGTATATGATAACAGAGTTCAGAGCACAATGTCATACTCATTTTAGTGTGAAGATTCATGTCAGTGTTATATATCAGCCAGCTGTTTGGTAACTGCAATTTATCTGGAAACCCACATAATTGGCAACCCTAGTGGGTAGGCTGGCAGCAATACTTGTGGTAATAGAAGTTAAAGTTGTGAAAGTTAATGTTTTATTTAAAATTCAAATGTCAGTGTTTTGAATGTTTCATGTTCAACTGGGCAAATATCGATTTGTTTTGAACATGTTTTTTTTCAAAATGATATGTGATTATTAGAAAAAAGTAGTTGAAATCAAATGTAGCTCCTACATGTTATACCCACAGGTTTGGACAGACTGCTCAGTGCCCCTGGGACACATTCACTTTTTATTAATTTAAAGGACCATCTTATCCAGGACGACTTACAGTACAGTACCTCTCGAGCAACTTAGGGAAAGTGCCTTGCTCAAGGACACTGAGCCATCTGTTATATCCTAGCTTTTATGTCCACAGGTGTGAGCAGACTCTGTTCAACGCCCCTGGGGAGGCCCTGGCCCTGACTGATGCTGCCCGCCTCTTCATGCTCTCTGAGAAGGAGAACAGGGAACTACAAGCCCCCGGCTTCGACGAGCACCTGCAGGCCGCCCTTAACTGCTACAGCTTTGCCATCAAGGTATCTCTTCAATAATTATTTTTCTCATAGTTTAACAAAACTACATTTTGTTGGATGGAGGAAAACAGTGACAAACAAACATAAGTTGAGTTTATCCTGCCTTAGGAATGTTTTGCTTTTTTCTTCTCATCAGCTTTCTGTGTTGTTTTTGTTGGGTCTTTTCTGCTTGCCCACACAAGTTCTTTTGAAATACTATGGTCCCTTGTGTGAATAAGGATTCCAACCACCATCCGTAGATCTTTGTAGTTTGATCTCAACAAAAATACACTGCTTGTATCCCACCATTCTAGCACAAAGTGAGACAAGTAGTTTAACCAAATCCAGAGGGATTTAAATGAAGAAAACCTAAACCATGTTGGTTTCTTGTTGAATCCATCTACAATAAGTTACAAAGCAATGGTCCAAGCACCTTTTGAAGGCATCAGACACAGTAGACCATTTTCCTTTTCCTCTAGTAGTTTTTTAGAGAAGCTAGAATAACATTGTCTTTTACCAATAATGTTGCAGGTATACATTGAGATGAACCAACCCGTCATGGCCGCCAGTCTGTCTCTGGAACTTGGCAACGCCCTCAAGGTAATGGATCAAAAGATAGATTGGCACCCGACCATCTGTTGCCACAACATAACTAAATTCATATGGACATTTCTCTCTGTCTCTCTAGGAGATGAACCGACCAGGCGAGGCCATAGTTCATTACCAGAGAGCAGCTCAGCTACAGACCCAGCAGCCCATTGAGTCTCTCCTGTCTATGGGAGAGATGGCCACCTGTAAAATCCTGACCCGTGAGTACCATGGTTACGAGGCCTGTGGCAAAGGTTAAGATTTGTCTTCTTCTCTGTTTCCAACTGGGCTTTGAACTCGGAGCCAGGAAGCTCTCTCGCGCTATGTGGATTAACCTGTATGTGTTCCAGATGTCAGTTGAAGTGTGAGTCTATAGAGGGTCAATGCCGACTCACTGAAGTTAAGTTGAATTACATTTCTGGAAGTTTCATTCTCTGCAATTTCTTGAATTGACAGAAGTTATATGATACTTAAAGATGCAGTCTGCAAGTTTTGACCACTGTTTGTAAAAGAGTTTACTATGTCATGTAAATTCTAATTTGTTCCCTGTAACATCAAAAACATGTTCATCCAAACTTGGAATTTGATGGCAAACTGAGGTATGCCGGGGGCATAGATTGCTCAGTGGTTAGGGAGTCAGAATTGTAGACGGAAGGTTGCCGGTTCGATTCCCAACTGTGCCGAATGTCGTTGTCCTTGGGCAAGGCACTTTACCCTAAGTTTCTCCAGGGAGAATGCCCCTGTACTTACTGTAAGTCACTCTGGATAAGAGCATCAGCCAAATTACTAAAATGTAAATGTATGTATGATAGTGATTCTCTTTATTGATTTTTTACATATTAAACATATTACACATCCAGCCCAAATATGTAAGTTAAAAAAAATATTTTCTGTTAATATCAAAAGTCCCAAACTGCATATTTATGTGTAAGATGAATTCCTCAAATCGTGAAATGGGTTTTGATAGGAGCATCATGTGATATGTCATTACCATGGCCTGTCTCTGTGTCGGCAGGTGATTATGACGGAGCACTGGCCGTGCTGACGGAGATGCAGCTTTTGTGTCAGGAGAGAGGACTGCATGCGCCTGGCTCCAGTAACCCTGTAGGTGAGGAATTAACGGAGCAGCCCGACACTTGCAGCTAACGCTTCACTTCCTTTGCTAATACGTTTAAAATGGATGACGAGCGCTGTAAATGATCCATCATGGTCCTTTGTTCTTAGGTGCGTTTCTTGACATTGTGGCCAAGTGTGAAATCTCCAGAGTTCTTTTGCTGATGTTGCTCGAGGTAGGAACAAAACAGTAAAATGTGTGTGTATATCTATACATCTCTTTATATAAATGATGCTTTGACTAGTTAAATAATTTGCCTTGCAAAGGTCGAACTTGGTCATCCATTCAATGACAGAGGTTTTAACCAAGGGAATCCAAGACAAAGGCTGTAAATGACATACAAAGAAATGGAATTTGGGGAATCTAAAATGTTGTCCAATAGAAACCTTGAAGGTTATTAGTAATACTTCTGAATACTTCAGTGGAGTGGTCCGTTTCAGCACATAATTTAAAAAAATAAATGCCTGTAATAAAATGTACTGTGACCAGGACTAAACTGGGACAAGATGTCCAACACTGTATCTAGCGGAATGCCATTGTGTGATGTTCTAAGTACTTTTGCAGCCTCCTCCCCAGAAGTTGTTACCAGAGCATGCCCAGACGCTGGAGAGATACGCCTGGGAGTCATTTGACCCTCACAGTCAAGGTAACTACAGGGTTTGAAAAACTCACGTTACACATCAATGCAAGCAAGACCTATAACACTAGCTGTTTGTATTCATCTGTAATGAGTTTAAAACATATTAATTCTTGACGCAGGAAAACTATGAAAATGAGCTCACCCCATTCATCTGGATAAGGGTGTCTGCTAAATGAATTACATTGACATGTAATTTAAATATCCCTGTGTTACATCTGTTTAACATCTCCATAAATTGTCTTTGTAGTGAGCTTCTTACCTGACAATGTCTTCCTCCTCCTGCAGTCGGTTGTGGTATGTGATGTATATCTTCATTTCCAATCACTAAACCGTCCACTGGCCCTGAGTGGGCTTCACACGTACAGAACATTTTATTGACTGTTTAGAATGTTTTGTTGAGAAGATGAAGATGCAGTCCATGTTTAAAGTGATCTATTGGTGCAAAACTGTAAATGCATGGCATGCGCTACACAAACTTCAACGTCTTTACGGTCTATAAACACGAGACGTAGAACAAAACGATGGTGGTTTATTGCAGATGGCCTGCCAGGAAAAAGACACAGAGTCACTCAAGTGTCTTCAAACTGAACTCTGGTAAGTGTTCAATGAGGTTTCATCGCAGTCATGTGGTACATATCTAGCTCTTTTGATAGTTTTTTATACATAGATCATTCCATAATTCTATTGACTGTATGTTGGTTGACTTCCTCTTGCCATCAGGCCGCTTCTCTCAGCAGAGCAGAACCATCTTCTTCACCTGGCAGTGCAAGAGCGGATCAGCCCCTCTGGACAGGGTATTTAGATAGAAGTATAGTCTACGCTACACCCCTCAACAGGAAACGCAATGGAACATTCCTGTCTCTGTGTTGGTCAGTTGTAGGGCTTCAAGATGTTTTGGTTGGGGTTGAATTAATGATAAGTTAGAACAGAAAACCAGCTGGCTCCATATCTCATTGGGTAAGAGCTGTATACCCCTGATGTACATCTTCCTTTGTAAACTGTAATGCCTATTAGATTTCACTGGATGGCCCTGGCGGTCTGGTCTGTCAGTACAATTGCTATTTATTTATAGATATATCTTGTTAAATATACATGAAATATAGAAAATGTTCAGATTTTTTTTCTGTGAATTTTTTATTTTGTTAATAAATTGTATAGTCTGAACAAACAGCTTAAATTCAAATCAAATGATGAAACAACAAAAAAAACGGTCTACTGCATTATAAATGTGATATTACATACATCGACATAACCTCTGTTCCTGGTTTACGTTTCCACTTGTACAAATAAAAATTTACTTTTGATATAGCAGCCAACCAAAACACAGAATCACACACATGGTTAAAATTCACATAAAATACAAATGTTACAATAATTACACGCACATAAAATGGTTACAAAATGTGACTATTGATTATAAAATACTTCAGTTAAAGGAAAAAAATCATTTTTAAAACCTGTACTGGAAATAAAAGCTTGTTTGCTGATTGTTCAACAGGTAGCATACCTTTAAAATATACAGTACTACGTTTACACAAGACATCTATTTGAACACGCATGCAGTAGTCTGCAAAGATATTGATTGTGCATACAATTCTTTTCTGGTCTTCTCCATCCATACCACCTTCATTCTTTTATACTTTTATTCTGTGTTAGTTCTTTGGCTGCTGTTTTTATATTGTTGTATCACAAGACACACCTGTAATTGAGACTCGGGTTTAAGTTTGTCTTCCCTGTATAAATAAAGGGTAATAATCATGAGCAAATACTAAAACCTCACTACAGCATGTCCCGCCATCCCTCACTTTCCAATTTAACGGCATAATAGAAACGGTTCTTCCTTACATTCTGCAGTCCCCCGTTCCTCTACTCGCTCTTCTTGCGCAAGACAATGTAGATGATAGCAAGTATTAAGGTGAGAACAAAGGAAATCCAAGCCAAGATGAAGGAGTGGCCATACCAGCCCTCTTCACGCTTGTGGAAGCTGTCAGTGTAGATAGAGACGGCAATCATCACACATATACCTGGTGGAAGAGAACAACTTAATGGGCGGGGATTCTCAAAACTGTTCTTATATGTTCTTCCCAACCTTGTTCCTGGAGGTTTACTGTCCTGTAGGTTCCATCCAACACCTTTTTTGCAGGCATACCTTACTGTAAGTTCTACCCAACCCTGTTTTTGGAGGCATACCTTACTGTAAGTTCTACCCAACCCTGTTTTTGGAGGCATACCTTACTGTAAGTTCTACCCAACCCTGTTTTTGTAGGCATTGCTTACTGTAGGTTCTACCCAATCCTGTTTTTGGAGGATTACCTTACTGTAAGTTCTACCCAACCCTGTTTTTGGAGGCATTGCTTACTGTAGGTTTTACCCAACCCTCTTTTTGGAGGCTTACCTTAATGTAGGTTCTACCCAACCCTGTTTTTGGAGGATTACCTTACTGTAAGTTCTACCCAACCCGGTTTTTGGAGGCATTGCTTACTGTAGGTTCTACCCAATCCTGTTTTTGGAGGATTACCTTACTGTAAATTCTACCCAACCATGTTTTTGGAGGATTACCTTACTGTAGGTTTTACCCAACCCTGTTTTTGGAGGATTACCTTACTGTAGGTTCTACCCAACCCTGTTTTTGGAGGATTACCCTACTGTAGGTTCTACCCAATCCTGTTTTTGGAGGCATAGCTTACTGTAGGTTCTACCCAACCCTGTTTTTGGAGGCATTGCTTACTGTAGGTTCTACCCAACCTTGTGTTTGGAGGCATTGCTTACTGTAGGTTCTACCCAACCTTGTGTTTGGAGGCATTGCTTACTGTAGGTTCTATACAACCCTGTTTTTGGAGGCAGACCTTACTGTAGGTTCTACCCAACCCTGTTTTTGGAGGCATACCTTACTGTAGGTTCTACCCAACCCTGTTTTTGGAGGCATACCTTACTGTAGGTTCTACCCAACCCTGTTTTTGGAGGCATACCTTAATGTAGGTTCTACCCAATCCTGTTACCACCCTGCAGCATATCATCCTGATGTAGCACTCATTCTAATAATTTTCTGGATTAAAAATGACTAGAAATAGTTGCAAAATGTAATCTGATTTATGACAGCATGATTAGTAGTTATTAGTTACTTTGAAATTGCTGGACTTGAAAGAAAAAATATTTACTGCTTACAGGACCAGGATGAAAGACTAATACCATTACATAAGTGTTAACATTTTGATAACAACATTGTGAAGACCACACACTGCTAAGACAAAGTGTTGACATGCAGGTTACTTACATGAGATGAACATTAACATCCCAGAGAAAGTGAACCTCTGGTTTTTGCCCAGGGTGAAGAGCTGTGCCACAAACACAAACAAGCCCATAATGGAGAAGATACAGGCCAGCACTGCCCCAGCCTGTACTACCTGTAGGTAATCTTTAGGGGGAGACAAAGAGAACAGGGCCCATTGAAAATTAAATATACCATAGAGAAGGATAGAGGCATCATCGTTACCCTCTTCCAGTTCTGTCTGTGGACATGGCCTGTTGAGATTTTGGTAAGTAATGTTCTTGTACTACAAGGAGTTCAAACTATGTAAAAGTGTGCCTACTGTAACCTTGTTTATTTTATAGCCCTATTACTGACGCAGATTTAAACCTGCACTGTCACTTTCAAAAACTATAAAAAATACACAAACAATGTTTCAAGACTAGTAAACGTTAGGAACTAGGGGGATCCAGGAGTTGAAAAAATCAATTCAAATAATAGTTTCAGACAATATAAAAATATAAAAATTAACATTTCACTATCTAACTGGAAACAAATGTATATTATGGACAAAATAATAATGTATATTTTTAGGAAATTGGTAAAAAAATAAGAAAATTATGTACATTTAAAAAATACACTTTCAGATCTCAATTCAACCTTTAAATCCTAATAATCAGAAATGCAATCACATACTCATGTTTGCTATGCACACTTTCTTGTTTTGGACAGAGGTAATTCTGTATAGCCAAAACATGAGAGGAGCCAACTGTACCTTCGTTGTATTCTCCTTTGAGGTTGGAATAAATCCAAGCTGAGTTCTTCAGCTCCCAACGGCCCCACACATCTGTGGCCACTGTTTTTGTGAACCACCAGGCCTGCAGAGATGACCATAATTCCAATTGTCAGTGTACCATAAACTCACTAACAGCTACATTTTATCATAACACTGTTGTAACTCCGTGTTTTTGTGCAGTCTCCTTCAATCGGGTGTATACAGCTGTGCACATTTTGGATCTTGTCCTGTATTTATTATTGTGTCCATAAAGACTATAGTTGATAGAGCAGGAATACACCTGGAAACATAGGGGAACCTAAATTGATGTTGGGAGCATGTAAACAAATGGGATATTGACTTACATTATCAATGGTGGCGACCAATAGTAGGATGATCGTGGTAATATGAAGAACAATGATTCCAGCCAAAGCCAACATTGTGATTTACTGAAAAAGTTGTGAAATAATGTTCAGTGGGAATTCTGCTTGTTGAATCCATAAACCCCAGATGTGGGTTAAATACATCTCAATTACTTTCAAATGTTTGTTTTGGGATTGCTTCACCTGCTTTATCCTAAAACCGGACCAATATAATAGTGCCAAATGTAGTACTAACTCCAACATGAAAAAAGCACACAAGTACTTCTGTATTAAATCACATTCTGCTATATTTGAGTCTAGATAAGAAGTAATTCTATTGTTGCATGTTCACACACAGCTGTCGCAAATTAGCCCTTGTCTATAAAAACAAGCAGTGACAACAAAAAGAGAGGGATTTCAGCATGTCCAAACTTGTATAACTCTCACGAACACAGTTTTTTTGCATGGCCAATCTACTGTCGTGCACACACTCCTATTCAACAAGGCTTCGCTTGGACCTAAAGGTGTAAAATGGGTCTCGTTTTAAACCCTAGGTTGTATGAAGATCATTGGGTTAGATTGCTAATACACTTTCCTACGATTGAGTTTATAAATTTATTTTATTTATTACCTTTAATTTCTAAACCTATGGCCAAAATCTAAAATGTTTTGTCTGTAACAAAATAAGTTACAATAATTGTTATGGAGGTTTTTGTCCATTAAGCTGGTGCTGGCAAGCTCATGGTTTGATGGGTTGAGTTCTTCACAAAGAAAGTGTGAAGGAACACCTTACAAATTATTTTAAGCAAAAATGTAAAAGGGGTTTTAAAAATAATCATTAAAAAAGCCATGAATCTACCACCTCAAAGCATTAGATCCTTTAAATAACACATAGTCCACAGAAGGAATAATAGGCTTCCCCACAATTTAGCTTTGAAGAACCTATGAAACATTTAATCCTTTTTGTGTGGCTTATTACTTTTCCCAAAGGGATTTTACCCTCTGACAATCAATTTCATTATACAACATCTTACTGCTCACCTAGACCCTTTAATGATAGTATATGGTAAAACTGAGATTCAGAACGATCTATCAGACACCTTTTCAGATAATTCGTTTCAACAGAACGTTGACTTTGGACCTATTGAGTAAAATATTTAACATTAGGTTATAAATTATACATACTGCTAGTTTCAATTCTGAAAAAATAGTACAATTACTCAACATATGTCCATGTATAATACTGCACTAGCTGATTCCTACACATTAGCGTTTGTTATCCATGGCATGCCCCGTTAGTTGCAACGGGACTCATTCAGGCTATAAGAAAAGAGCGCGAGAATACTACAACTGAAGTGAGTGTATAACATACTTTTTATATAGCAACGTATACATTAGTTGACTTATTACATATAATTGTATGCATGAATTTAACTTATTTAGAAGGTTCTGCCCTCTGCAATAATGAAAGGCATCGAATTCTGCAAAGCGTTCTTATCAACTCATTTTAGATGTATACTTAAAGTTTATATATACCCTCAACATAAATTTTCCCACCCACAAAGAACCTTCGAAATATGTTAAAAACAATATATACACAACATAAGTCACATTGCATAGAAACTGTAGACTGCACAAGGCAGATAAACATTACCTGTGGTTGTGAAAAAGCCTTTTACGCACGAGAGTATTTGGAATTCTGAAAAATTGTAGACCCACCCAGCGTCGAATTCAATACAAACACATCAGCCTGTTTTCACTCTCCAGCCCCTTCCCTCCTTTTCCCCTTTCCTAAACCCCACCCATATCTTCAAACTTGTACTTGTCTTAAAAAAAGGACTTTAAATGTCTAAAGAAAAATGGGAAACGTTTTCCTCTGTCAAAACACTGCCTAAAGAATTGTACTCTTCCAAGGGACTAAATGAATGGGATCTCAGTGACAAAGTGTGCGTAATTGTCCCAGTTTTTGGTATATACTTCATTACAAACAAACACAAAAAACGTTTCCCTAAACTCGAGCCCCCTCCACCCTCAACGCAGTCTGTAGCTGATCCCCTCCCCTTTACTCCAAGCGCCAGTCGCGTGAGCTGTACAGTAGCCTATTTAAATTTAAATGAGCATTCATAAGGAAACAACCTAACAATTTCTTTAATTTTCGTATAAGCAACACAAAATGACACATCCGTTCCACATTCATGTTAGTGATGAGATACTACAGACGTTTAAGACATGTTTGCAAACTACTCATCTTTTCTTTTGACATCATTAATAGGTAGAGTTTTATTACAGCCTATGTTTTCTTTTTATGAGATTCAACCAGATTTTCGGATTGTGAATTAATTGTGTCACATTTGCATAATCCGGTTGGAATGACACCTGTCAATACACAGATGTGGTTTGATAATCAAATTTCTAGCTTTAGATCGAAAAAATATAACTTCTACTGGTTCCATAACGCATTTCGCGGAAAGAAAGTTTTTTTCCCAAAGTCCTTTAATTTCGACATTAGATCCTTTGGACTTGCCATTTGTATTGCAAATCGTTGAGTAGATGGTAGGGGTGTGCGGATCGATCCCAAAATCGATACTACCGATATAACTTCTCGTTTTTGAAGATCTATACTAGAGTAAATAGGATCAATACCACTTTCAGTTTCTCTCTTCTACACATTTCATCAAAGAATATAACTCTTACACTTGACAAACAACGTTCCGTTGTCAAGAACACATCTAAAGTGCTTCTCTACTCTCCAGCTCCTCAACTGTTTTTACTTGTAAATGGGCAGTGCACTCAAACAACAAACATGCGGAGTGCACCCTGACTATCAGCAACAACCGCCAGTCCGACACATAGGCATAGCACTTTTTTTTTACAAAGTATCACAGCTGACAGGTAGAAATTCCACCACTAATTTTAAAATGCACTGCAACACACCTCTAAAAAGACAATAGGGTCATTCTATGAAAATGGTGGCTTTTTAAACAGACACCTTTAAAAAATTTACTAATTCCTTTTTATACCAAAACGTATAGTCAGATAATAGTTAACCTCTTTATAAATCAACGTAAATGACAGCTAAATGTATTTTGATATTTTTACCAGATAAAAAAATGCTTGTGCTGCCTTTTTGTCTCTGGTGTTACCTATATTTTAGATGACGATTCAGGTTTTCGAGAATGTAATTTTACTATTTAATTTGTATACATAAAGACAGAAAAAGTAAATGTAATATTAACAAATTGTCTTGATTAGTAATAATTTACTTTAAACAGTTATGTGTAAAGTTCTATTGTGTGATATTTTCTACTTCTACCATTGTGTTTATGGTTGTAACATTAAAAATAATTAAGGTTGAGTGATCAAAATTGAATGATCATGTCTTTAAAACGCTTACTAATGAATGCAGCAACATTTAGGTAGATACAAAAACCATATTCTATTAAATTGGGCAACTCTGATGCCAGAACACCAATATGCCACGCAACACCAGTGATGCAATGTGAAACCAATGGCATAATATAAATTTATTTTTAACAAATGTTTATCAATTTATTTGTAATGTTTTACATTACAAATAATTTCAGATTACGTAAAATGTGTTAATTTAATTTGAACAATAAAATAAAGGTTATTGTTCAGATTAAGACCAAAAGATGAATCCTATTGACTAAAATGTGTCTTTCATAACACAACATTGTCATACAAACATATAACATGTCCACTAGAACATTAGAAACACTAACATTGAACGCAAACTAAAACTGTTTTCCCAACTGCACTGATACAAACATTTTGTATGCAGTAAAACATGTTCATGGAATATGAATATATCCTTCACTTTTACTTGAGATATGTTTGTCTTTGCCATGTTATTGTGTCCTGTCCATCTGTTATCATCTCCGAGACAGTCTTCATTGCTTTCTAGCCACTGATGGCTTTTTCACTAGTAGCCAGTTTACATCTGCCACATTGTCTTAAATTTTGACATTGCAGTACTGGGTTGACTGTCTAGAGTGGATAAAGGGGTCAACACTGTCTTTCCTGCTTTCAATCTCTGTGTGTTTTGCCTATCTGACCCGCCATTTCCTTCGCTCCAGTCGTTTTTCCCTTTCTGTGAGATCCTTCACTTGCTTTCTTTTCGACTCTCTCTAAATTCTTTATGTAAGTCTGGTGTTTCTGTTTAAAGTAAGGTTCTCTGCGGTCTAGGTCAGCATCCCTGCACTGTCCGTAGAGACTTTGCTTTCCAGCAGCATTAATTTCGACATATCTGTCAACAGGAAAGCCATATTATGTGTTTACAATATTGAAACAGTAATAAAATTCTGAAAAAAGTTAGTGGTCTTAATGATTGTCACTGGTGTTATCTTTATGTCACCGGTGTTACAGGCATGCTAGCTACATACAGGTGAGTGCCGTTTCTGTTCGTTGCTAAATAAGGATTAATGTTTGTTGCTGGAAAAATCTGATAGGAAACTTAATAATTTAGCCAGCTACAGTTACATTACTGCACAAAGGTATGCTAGCTAGCTAGCTACATCTAGCTAGTAAAACTGTTATGGATCTGTGTCCCGCAGGCAGAACAAAGAGGATGGCTTTAGCTTTACTTGATTAAATTAACTCTTCACACAAATGCTACTTTTACTGTACATAGACAGAAATGTATGTACAGAAAGCTTAGAATCTCACAAATTTAGCTAACATATCCGATTTACAATAGCTATGGGAAGAATAAAAAGCCACAATAATGTGACGTGAGTGCATTGTAAACAAACCTGTTCATTCAGCTAATACATTCACCATTCAGCTAATACATCCACATCTGTCAAAAAAATATGTACTTAGTCAGCTATCTTTTCTGATTCGTAATCCAAAGGGTCCCAGCAATAAAATGGAGCATTGTTTTTGTTGGTATAATCCATTTGTTATGTGAAAACGTTAAAAAACTCAATCTAACTTTACCGCAATCTGCATTATTTACAAACTATCACTACAACTATGACGAAGTATTTCCAATTTTTTGACCTTCAAAACAGTATTCCAGCCACTGAATTCTATCTGACTCCAAATCCCCAGGCTATTTAGATGTGCGCATACATCTCATTCATCTTTCTACACTCCAGGAAAGCATAATAACATGACTATGGGCCCTATCTTACACCCAGCGCAATTGACTTTTTACACAAACGCATGTATCATTCTTATCTTGCACCCGACGCATATGGGACTTGTTACTCCACAGACGCGCGTCGGTAAATTAGGGAATGCATTTGCGTTCCTTGGGCGGTTCAGCGAAAAGAAGAGGCATGTTCCGGCGCAAACATTCCCTGGTGCTATCTTGCAGTCCCCGAAAACAATTCCGCCACTGACCAGGAAAAACCTGGTTAAAAGTCAGTGCTGTGTTATTCACATGCTATTTTAAGGGTGCATGCTTAACCAAAATGTAGAGTGTACCCAACGCCTAACGCGCATACACTGTGCTCCTCTCATCTACACAAATGCAGCAGTTCTTTATTATTGCAATACTTAATTAGTAGGAAAAATATTACCACACGAGGGAAGTCATTGTGGTGTCCGAAAAGTTGAAAAAAATAGGTATACATTTAGTGTACACATTTACTCAAATTATTCAGAATGAATTATTTGCACTGATATACATCAACCTCAAGGGAACCCATTCAATCAACATACAAGTCATTTGCAATGCTAATACTAAAATCACCCATGTCTTTGCGAATTAAGACTAATTTATGGCAACTTTGAAAAAAAATGATGACACAATTTATGATGCCAGCAAGTGCGCGAAATGCTATTTAATCGAAAACACACACAAACACACAGTGTAGCCTAATTGATCGAACATTTGGCACACTGAAAATGCGCGTCAGGTGTTTGGATAGAACAGGTACACTACTAAAGTCACAGCATTCTTTGTGGCTTGTTGTGTTTTACGCAACATTTCCATATGGATCTGTTTATGAAATTAATTAGGAAATATTAGAGGACTTCAGGAGACGTGATATTGAAATGCATGTGCCGTTGCAACTTAACCCAAATGCCCAGAAATACAGAACGGGAGAGGAAAGCTTATTTGACAGAAGAGTAATCTCGGTCTAATGTTAGACTACATTGCAAAAATATTACCATGCATTCATAACCTCGTGATTTAGTGAGAGTGAGTCCAAGACATCGGAAAGTAGGCTATGTCTTGTGACATTTCTTTATTTACATTTTGTAAAAAGAAAAATCAATATCAATCCGCCGTTATAATAGCAATCCGCCATGGAACAAGCCTGTCTGCTCTTAAAGTGAATATGAGATGACGCTCTGATTGGTTTATTGCACGTTACGCCCAAACCACACCTATGACTAATGAAGCTACTTCAGACCTACCCATTTTAGACTTGCGTCGGGCGCAAGAGTCATTTATCCCGCCGGTAAAATAGCAACAGCGCCCGGGACCCTCCCACAATGTCACTTGCGTTTCACGTTTGATACTTGCGTTTCAGATCGTTAAAATAGGGCCCTTAATGTCTGACAGGCTGCGTCTTTTCACATCAAGGTCTCAATACTTCCCCAGAACGCCACTCACTTGATTGACACTAAACCCATCAAATCATAACCGAACCATCTGAATTCAACCTATGTAGACAGCAAATGAGCTGGGCTTTTCAGGCATGGTTGGTTGATTCTTGTGAGCAGGACACTTGGGGTCCTCTTTCAAAGAGCTCCTTGGCTGTTGAATCCATCATTGTATAATTTTAGACATATGTTGTCCTCCATTGGGGGACACGATTAGAAGTGTTTCCAGCTTCCAATCTCAATATATGGCATATGTATTTTCTTCCATGTATCAGATTCCCTATGTACATTTATTCTAAATTATTTTTACATATCCACAAATTTCAAATTATTTTCTTTAAAAAATATCAAGCATATGTATCTCCTTACTTCAGGTCCAATATAACAAGAGGTTACATTTGGGTATGTTTTTTAGGCAGAAATTGAGTTTCAGTGCTAGATCCTTAACAGGTTAACTACCGTATCAACTAGTTATGTGAATTACCAACCTACAATGTTAACTAGCTCTAGTAGTAGTAGGATTGCTTGGTATCTAGTCAACAAGAAATTGTGTAATGGTGACAAAGACAGGTATATATATATACAAGCTTACATGTTTATTTTGTGATGATAATTTCTGATAGTTACTTCAATTAAATATGGGTGTTTGCATTTTGTGTTGTTGGGGCTGCAGTGGTGCACTATTGTGTTTGATATGAGCTAAAAGGTTACTAGGCCCAAGATTTCAAGTGGAATGTATTAATTGCAAAATAAAGTGATACAGTGTTTCCACTGTGCTTAACCTGGAGGCTATAACCTTTGTGTGTCTTTGTGTTGCTCCATGGCAGGAGATGAAAGCTGGAACTCTTAGAAAATCCTGCAGAGCAGGTCCCTGAAAACAGGAGGGGGCCTCAAACACATTCAGGGCTGGAGATTACTCTTAGCATGGCAGACGAGGTAACGTGAGAGACGTGTGAAGCCAGAATGGGGGAAATATACAGTGCATGCTAATCTAGTACGCTACTACACTGTAGCTAAATGTAAACTTGCCTTCACATTTGAGCCCTTTACTAAACCCTGAGCAACCTATAGAAGCAATTAGGGTAAAATGCCTTGCACAAGGGCACAAACAATATTTGATCTAGATGGAGCACATTTTCAGCTACATTTTGGTTACACTCCCAGCACTGTAAGCACTAGGACAGGGGTATTGAAATGATACCCTACAAGGTCCGGAGCCTGCTGGCTTTCTGTTCTATCTCATCATTAATTGCATTCACCTGGTGTCCCAGGTCTAAATAAATCACAGGTGTAAAAATGGAGTTGAACTGGCTTCGAGGTTCAGATTTGGTGATGAGGGCACTAGGATGTTTCCTAAAACCCTGGCACCTAGACAGCTATAATGTCACACCATTAAAAAGCTCTCTAATAAATTTGCGCTACCACCGCTTCCAAGGTCCAGATGGCCCCTGCTATGTAGTGGAGTTACCCAGACTGATTGTTACTGTCTCCCCAGAAGTATTTATTCCTATCCCACCCCCCCTTCTGCACAGCCAGGGAATATCCTAAATGGATCCTTGTCATCAGAACCAACCCTGAATGCTTACCTGCCATAAGAGCCCACAGTGAACACATCCACCAGGACATAAAATACATTCACAGAAGCAGGTCAATGGTCAGAACTCAGGCTCCATCACAATACATCCTACCAATTTGTTTTATTGAAGTGCTTTGAATTAGATTTAATAACATGTTGATGGAACATAGATCCATAATTACAGCTCGTCTAGAACATAAAGGTATTAAACCAAATGTCAACCCCACTTTGGGTTCAGTGACTAATTGTATTACATATAAAAGGAATCCTCAGGTCTCATATGCGCATACCATATTGAGGTATTGGATCTACGGCATGTTCATTTTAATGTTTCTGTTCTCCTGTTGATCCTAGGAGGAACATAACCCTTGGAATAAGAAACAAGGACTTTTGGACTGCCCTCAGCCCTGGTGGTCTCCATAGACTCCACTGTCATTTCCTCATCAGTATATCCTGTCCAAGTCCACCTACTTGTGTTGCTGATCTAAATACTGCAAAAACTCACGGCCCAGCTTTGCCTATCTGGACCCCATTGAGCACTAATAGGGAGTTTCTCATTGAGCGTGGACACCCTCTAGGATTCTTCTTTAGTTTTAGCACTAATATGTAGTTTCTCATTGAGCTTGGACACCCTCTAGGATTCATCTTAGGTTTTAGCACTAATAGGTAGTTTCTCATTGAGTGTGGACACCCTCTAGGATTTATCTTAGGTTTTAGCACTAATAGACAGTTTCTCATTGATCGTGGACACCCTCTAGGATTCTTCTTTAGTTTTAGCACTAATATGTAGTTTCTCATTGAGCTTGGACACCCTCTAGGATTCATCTTAGGTTTTAGCACTAATAGACAGTTTCTCATTGAGCGTGGACACCCTCTAGGATTCATCTTAGGTTTTAGCACTAATAGACAGTTTCTCATTGATCGTGGACACCCTCTAGGATTCATCTTAGGGTTTAGCGCTAATAGGGAGTTTCTGATTGAGCGTGGACACCCTCTAGGATTCATCTTAGGTTTTAGCACTAATAGACAGTTTCTCATTGAACGTGGACACCCTCTAGGATTCATCTTAGGTTTTAGCACTAATAGGGAGTTTCTGATTGA
>JACXGM010017868.1:0-19444 GCA_016801145.1 Umbra pygmaea | reverse complement strand
CGCACCACTTCAACAGATCAGAACTTTACACACAGGCAAACACCGCTTGGGTAACGCAGGAAAGCGCGTTCCTATAGTCTAGTAAAGTAGTGTAGTTACCGATATTTTTAATGTAATGCGTTACTTTACTTCGTTACCCAAAAAAGTAATGTCGTTACTGTAATCCGTTACTTTGTAACTCGTTACCCCCAACACTGCTGTCCACAACTTCAAACAGTAACACTCCAAACTCCACTATGGCCAAGACCAAAGAGCTGTAAAAGGACACCAGAAACAAAATTGTAACCCTGCACCAGGCTGGGAAGACTGAATCTACATTAGGTAAGCAGCTTGGTGTCAAGAAATCAACTGAGGGAGAAATTATAAGAAAATGGAAGACATACAAGACCACTGATAATCTCCCTCGATCCGTGGCTCCACGCAAGATCTCACCCTGTGGGGTCAAAATGGTCACAAGAACGGTGAGCAAAAATCCCAGAACCACATGGGGGGACCTAGTGAATGACCTGCAGAGAGCTGGGACCAAGTAACAAAGGCTACCATCAGTAACACACTACGCCGCCAGGGAAGTACTTAAATCCTGCAGTGCCAGACGTGTCCCCCTGCTAAAGTCAGTACATGTCCAGGCCCGTCTGAGGTTTGCTAGAGAGCATTTTGATGATCCAGTAGAGGATTGGGAGAATGTCATATGGTCAGATGAAACCAAAATACAACTTTTTGGTAAAAACTCAACTAGTCGTGTTTGGAGGAGAAAGAATGCTGAGTTGCATCCAAAGAAAATCATGCCTACTGTGAAGCATGGGGGTGGAAACATCATGATTTGGGGCTGTTTTTCTGCAAAGGGACCAGGACGACTGATCCGTGTAAAGGAAAAAATAAATGGGGCCATGTATCGTGAGATTTTGAGTGAAAACTTCCTTCCATCAGCAAGGGCATTGAAGATCAAATGTTGCTGGGTCTTTCAGCATTACAATGATCCCAAACACACCGCCTGGGCAACGAAGGATTGGCTTCGTAAGAAGCATTTCAAGGTCCTGGAGTGGCCTAGCCAGTCACCAGGTCTCAACCCCATAGAAAATCTTTGGAGGGAGTGGAAAATCTGTGTTGCCCAGCAACAGCCCCAAAACATCACTGCTCTAGAGGAGATCTATATGGAGGAAGGGGCCAAAATACCAGCAACAGTGTGTAAAAACCTTGTGAAGACTTACAGAAAACGTTTGACCTCTGTCATTGCCAACAAAGGGTATATAATAAAGTATTGAGATTTACTTTTGTTATTGACCAAATACTTATTTTCCACCATAATTTACCAATAAATTCATTAAAAGTCCTACAATGTGATTTTCTGGATTTATTTTTCTCATTTTGTCTCTCATAGTTGAAGTGTACCTATGTTGAAAATGACAGGCCTCTCTCATCTTTTTAAGTGGAGAGAACTTGCACAATTGGTGACATTTGTATATATACTATATATATATATACATAGTACTGTAGACGCTGTAAACGTCTAAAAGTTATTTTTGTCTGGCACCTTGTCTGCTGCCTCTTTGCTAGAACTGGTGGTCTGCCTAGAAGGAGCTTGATTTAACGTCAATTTAGGGCGCACACTAAGAACCAAGGTGGATGTTGAATGGAATTGTGAATGAATTTGTGACACAAATTCAGCATGCGCATGGGAGAAATACACTCATGATTCAGCATATTTGAAAAGAGGGTGGTGTGATTAGAAGTTAGGGTTACACTTTATATGGAGAGTCTGAAATTCCATCTGTAGGTGCTCTACTACAACAAACTATCAACACTATCAAGACTAACAACAAACTATCAACAAACTATCTGTTGATGTCAGAACATTGCTTCAGAGTCTCAGAAACAAACTCCTCAGCACTACAAACGATACACGTTGCAGGCCAAGTTTCTTGCATTGTGTTAATTTTTTGTGGCGCCCCAAAAAAGGTAACGTCTGCATAGTAGCACGACATAGTCATTTTATGATAAAAAATTACACTACCATCATCATGTGTGTCACAGTGGTCAGGGTTCGAATTCTGGGCATTGCATTTCGGACTACGCCCGGGGGATCTTCTTTGAATGGCGTAAATTGATACAATGCTGCCTGGGGTAGATGGGTAAATAGTCTGACACAATTCCCTTTTCCCATAGCTCTCTAGTGACTCCTTGTGTGCAGGTTAGTTGCCTGTGAATTCAATCACAGATGTTTAGTTGGGGAATCTGTACTTACTGTACTCCCACATACTGTATGCACAGACTTAAGGATTTTGCGTTGAACAAATAGTAGGATAAAAACCTAACGATTTGACAATATGGGCTTGGAGGAATCCATGGGGAATTGGACATGAGGAATTGGAATTTAATATATATATTATAACTCTATTTTGGAATGGAACTCTTTTTTCATGGAATGAATAGAATATGTAGCCCTAAAACCTGAAGAAGTGAATGAGGTAGAAAACATTATCACTCTCACCACTTGCACAGTTAATCTTAGAAAACAATCCTGTTTTTTAAGATTAACAAGGGCTCTATATTGACCGGAAGCCCTTCCTTCCTAGTGAAGTAATTATAGCTCAGCTTTCCTTATCTCTACAGGCCTGCTCTTTATCATGTCTTGATTCCCTTCTTGAGGGTACTGTGGTTATTGGCATAACCTGTATTTACCTTTCAGTCAGTTTGTTGGTACAACACATTATGCGGTTATACAGTCACACTCCAAGTCTGCCAGGTAGAACAAGGAAGGACATGCCATATTTTGAACAG
Organism: Umbra pygmaea; assembly: GCA_016801145.1. Taxonomy (NCBI): domain Eukaryota; kingdom Metazoa; phylum Chordata; class Actinopteri; order Esociformes; family Umbridae; genus Umbra; species Umbra pygmaea. The sequence goes on along the minus strand of JACXGM010017868.1, from coordinate 16,666 downwards.
TGCCCAGGATACCCTCAAACCTGTAGTGATGTGAGTGTACACCCTGATTGTCATCCCATGGCCTTTACCGTCATGTTTGGAGGTGACATGGCAAGGTATAGAGAAAGCTGGTTACATAACAAAAAAAATTCATGTTATTATGTAAAGAGCGAGTTTGGACTGTGTGCTTCAGTACAAAAGGGTTGCATGAATATCGTAGGATTACCAGCATGCTAAACTGAGATTAGGGCCATGAGTTTTGTGGTATTGTAGAAGTGGATTATAAGATCCAACAGTTTCAATAGTTTCCCTACAGGATATGCCTTTATATGTTAGCTATGTTGGTTTCCGTGTCAGCTCTTTGTTGAAGAGTTCGTGTCACCAGTCAACTGAATCAGAGTTACTGCTCATGCTGTACTTGTTTAGCATGATAGCATGGCCCGAGGAAATTAGGGAGATGGATGACACCTGATGGGCTCTGGTCAATAGAACACTCTTCTTAGGCCTACAAGGCACGAAGCCAAACAGGCAGGTCCAGACAGAGCCCCTCAAATGGATTTCTCCCTCTTCTCTCAGGCCTTAAACTGACCCAGCAATGATTCCATCGCATAACCAAACTGCATTTGTGGAAATCCGCATTTCAAAGAATGTCTCGCACTGGAACCTGCTTTTTACACGCTCCAGTACTACACCTCTGGAGGTACGAAGGATAAAGTCAGCCATGGCACATGTTCTCCAAGGACCTCTGCATTGGTACAACTGACACTAAGAATCCTGCAAAACTCTGATTGGTACATTTGCAGCTTGGTGATGGTATTGAGATAATGCTACCAATACCTCTTTAGTAGTACACGCCTTGTAGACGGTCTGCTGAGAAACGTAATTTTCTTGAAAGAGTGTGGGGCTGTGACAAGCCTTGTAGCTAACCCATGGTGCTAGGTAGACAGACATTTACTTGTGTCAAAGCAAACCAGCCCTGCCTACTCCATAGACTCCATAGATATAAATTGTTTAAAAACAGTGGCATCTGACACTTGACTGCTTCTTGCTTAGAGGGAAATGGCCAGTCCAGCCAGTTCCGAAATTGTGTGACTTCCTTGAAGGTATCATTGGATTTGCCATTGATATCAGTAGGACATCATTATTTTCTTTATACCTTGCCTTTATCCACTGACATTGTCGAAGCTTAGGGGAAGACAGAGACATTCATGTCAGTTTTCAACTTTCGCAGGAACACAATCCATTGGTCAAGTGTAACTGGGCGCAGTTGGCTACAGTAATATCACAAACTGAGATGGACATGGGCAGCAGAAGCATGAGCCAAGTAGAGACCCACCATGCAATCTCGAGACGAATTGGTGAGGAGTGGGAGGGTAAGTACACATGTTCCCTGCGTGGACAGTCAAATTGACGCTAAAGTAAGTCGTAAAAATGCCACGTGGTAAAGAAAATGGTCAGACGTGATAAAGGCAGAGTATCAGTGCGTGAGGGTTGAGCTTTGATCAGGGCTTCCAGTTGTGCTCGAACTCTGGCCATGTAAGTAATGATTGTATTAGTTCTGGTGCGAAGGAGGTGAGAGCGTGTACTCAGAACCGGTCGTCCCTATACGCTCACTACACAAGATACGTAGGGCCCCGCAGATTAAGCAAGGGCCCCGTCTTCACCTCGATTTAAAGTGGGTGTCAATTAATGATGGGAAGTTTGACTATTTACTGACTGTTTTTTAGAGTCGTTCAGTAAAAAGAAGAAATCTTTTAAGTCATTTCACAAACTGCATGTCACTTGCGTCAGTGTTTACAAGTTCGATGAGAGGATGAAGCAGAATTATCCTTCTGGTCACGAAAATAGAATAGAAGAAACAGCATGACAGTGAATTGGGGGAATAGCAATCAGGTAAACTCATGTTCTCATCTCTCCAAGTTTGATATTGGTAAATAATAGTAACGTTAAGTTGATGTGCTAGCTTGCACTGCCATCGTTTTTCTCTCAAGTGTGTCTGTCTTGATAACCTAGCTAGCTGGGCAGTGTATCTCTTGGTCTGTCTGTGTCTTGCTTGCTTGCCAGCCTTTTCAGAGTGAAATACAAATATTTATTGCATTCGATAATGTAACAGTTTATAAACTACAGCTCGGAAAAGAGAACTGCGTCGCGTATGAACATGTGTTCATATGCATGAATAAAACCTGTGGCAATATATAGGCGTCATTGCACTCCTCATAGACGCACATCATTCTAAAACAAGACAATGATTATCTAGTCTTTCAGTCAAGGTTTAGTTATAACTCTGGATTAATGCAAGATGAAAAGCAATGGATTGACATTGACTATTGATTTATATATTGAATTAAAAATGTTATTATGTACAATGACTTCAATTCCCACAATTCACCTGTTTTTTTTCAGTTCATCGTCAGCTGTCTGTAATCCATTAATTAACCTGTGTATATAGTTCCTGTGTTTGTCCATTGTGGTTTACGATTATTGTTACCTGTAGGGTAAAGCTACACTCTAAAAACAAACGGTTCTTCAGCGGTTCTTCAGGGGTTTTTTGTAGTGGTTATGGTGCTATATAGCACCACTTCCATTTAAAGAACCTGATAAGCCCAGTTTGGTTCTTCAGCGGTTCTTCCGCGGTTCTTTGAGTTGGTTAAGGTGCTATATAGCACCTCTTATGGTTCTACATAACACCATGTTTAAAGATAGTTGCTATATAGCACTTAAAGTGGTTCCCCTATGATTACAAGCCAATGAACCACTTTTAGTGCTATTTAGCACCATTTGTTTTTAGAGTGTATGCCTGTGTTGTACTATGATAAGTGAACAGTTAAGATTTGTCCTGAGAAGGTTAAATCTGTCCTATTGTGTCTGTGTTGTACCACCATAAGTGTACAGTTAAGATTCGTCCTGAGAAGGTTAATTCTATCCTATTGTATCTATGTTGTACCACAGTAAGTGTACAGTGATAGTTACCCCTGTGTTAAGACTGTTTTTGTTGTTTTGTTCTTTACTGTCACCCGTGCTGTTAGCCGATGTTGGCTTAGTTGTTTATTGTTTAATGCGTGGGCTAAATAAAGAGAATCTTTTTATTTGACTATTTTGAGACGTATATAGGCTTGTGTTTACTTACTTATCTTAAGATTGTATAGAAATTATTATATATATAAATAATGTTTGTTAATACCTGATTCTGCTTATTTTTAGACCGACAGTTGGAGCAAATTATTTTAAATTAGGAAGGATCGTAGTGGGAGTGCTGGGGTGTCAGGTGTAAATGTGAAGTAAATGCAAATGGTCAACATGGCTCATGGGTCAGGTAGGAGGGGTCCTTGCTGCCTATAACAACAGGATTTCATTAGTCAGAAGTTAGATTTCAGCAAGCCAATTACCTCACACAACACTGTCCTCCATGTGTCTTCTGCACCAAAGCACCAATGACTATTCTGGAATGTTAGTTTGAGAGAGCTGAGTTTGAGCCTCAGCTGAGCTTTCTCGATAGATACGGCACACCCATGGAACAGAACATGGCAGTCCTTGTTTTATTAAGACTTGGTGATTGTGATGAACTTTACTATAGTAGCTAGCTAATTAAAGCAACATTTCCGTAAGTTGCAGGGCTTTGCCGCATGGTGTAACCTGAGGTAAAACAATGGTCTGACAATGGTCTAGCACTATTTTTTTCCTCTTCACTGTTTCAAATATTGAATGCTCTTACTACTGATTTGTGGTTATTTCCGCTAGTTTTTTTTAAATGTATGCACTTACTGTAAGTCGCTCTGGATAAGAGCTTCTGCTAAATGACTAAAATGTAAATGCCGGAGACTCCTTCCATTATAGTCTTTAAGGTGACATCAAATTGAGGGGTGATTGTGCTAAACATTATATTCAACAATTGACCAATCAGTAGACCAAAGCAATTTACATATTTTTCTAATCTGGGATGTTTAACTAAGTTTAACACACCAACCCTGACCATGTTGATGTATGTTTAAAGTACATTTAGCTATAAATGAATGTCCCAGAACATAATGATAACCTAAGCCAGGAAGCAGCTGATAGAGTCATGCAGTGTTCTCAAAGTTGCTTGACACAATGATTGCTGCACTCTATGATTTAACTCCTGTGAGTCAAAACTATGTGAAATTGGTGTGGTAAACACCATCTCTTTGCTCTAAAAAACATTGCTAAGGGGAGAACAGACCTCTTTTGCCCTGGCATATTTAATCATTTTTTGACCCAGTCACAAATTGTGTTCTCATACTTGTAATCTTTCCCAATGGCAGAAAAATATCAGGGTGGCGGAGGGGTGCTTACCAAAACAATAGCTTTGTACTGAGTTTACACACCATCTTCAAAGACAAAATGCAGAGTGCAGCTTTCTGACCCATCATAGCACACCATCTTCCACACAATACTGAAGGCATCTAGAAACAGATCATGTGTGTGACATGGTGAAACCCCCCGTTCGAACGTAACCCCCCCAAAACACACAAAAGCAACACACCGGTCACCATGTACCTGAGGTATGAATCAGCTATTATGGTACTCTCTGTTCAATGGCACATTTAGGGAACTGTAGGCTACTTCCTCTTCAATTGGTGATCAAGGATTATGTGGTGCAAGCTTTCTTTAAGAATAAATAAATGTGACACTTTTACTAATCTACTGCAAACTAGCTGTATCTAGCTGCAATTGACTGGAAACAGTAAAGCAGTGATGTGAATTGATTCTTGCAAATATCAACATCCCCTTAGCATGCAAGAAACACTTAGCGGCATATTTTACAAAGGAAACCTAACAGTGACTGAAACAAGCTATCAAATAGTAGCAGTAAGCACATACTGTATATGAGCATGTCCTCACCAGAACTTGTCATCTTAAATAGGCTACCATATATGTTCATATACTGTAGATATATTAATAGTAAATATTTACGTTACATTATACTGCTGTGTATATTATACTGTACATTATAGTACAGTAAATACTGTAGATATATAAATATACATATACCTGATGAGTCAGTTGAGGTTGCCCACTCGTCTGCATACTAAACTGCCTTCTTTTCAGTAGTACACAAAGTTTGCATGTGTGATTGAAGGTCAGGAAGACTGCTGCTGGATGATGTATAGATGCCGATTCTTTTCCTTTCAGATGGATTTCATCGCTGGCTGTTTCTATGATGGGTTTGTGATGTATGCAAAAGCCTTGGAAGAGACGTTGGCTGAGGGGGGATCCCAGAATGATGGAATCAACATCACACAGAGGATGCAGAACCTCAGATTCTGGGGTGAATATTATGAGATGATCTCAGTGCTGATTTTTAGTGGACAACGTATCATGTGGGTCGTAAAGGAAATAAGCTTTTGTATTTGTTAAACACATTTTTGTATAATGACTAATATGAAGTAATAATAGTTGAATGTCTTCTGTGTTTAGGGGTTACAGGGCTTGTGACCACAGACAAAAACAATGCGAGGAACACTGATTTCAACCTCTGGGCAATGACACACCAGGAAACGGGAGAATATGGGGTAAGCGATACTTCTGTAGGTAGATCAATTTAAACAAGTACTCAAAAAGCTTTGCTATTTTAAAGACAACTCCAATTTGGTCACCAGGCTTTCTTCTGAAAGCAAGTGAAATTAAACTCGCTTAAAGGGCACAAAATGTATGCCTAACTTAAAAAGGACAAATTATTTATATACATGACCCCCCCAATGAAGAAAAAAACTTGCAAATGATCACATCAATAACAAATAATAAATTAAATACAGTGTCTCCACTGTGGGTTATGGGACAGAACGCCAGAGGTTTGAATGTAAGCCAGAAACCATTAAGGGACCTTCTTTACTACCTCAATTACAACTACAGTATCTACACAGTGTAATCAACTAAATAAATAGAAAAATACTAACTAATGATGTGCCACTGCAGATTGCAAAACATTTGATAAATTCAAAGTAGAATAATAAACATTAATGCATAATTGTGTGATACTATTGAAATACTTGATGCATGAGTCGTTTACACTTCAGATCAAATGGTGTGAATAAATGTTGGTGTCTTTTTTTAGCACATGACACGTCATCCACAATATGCACAGAGGCATTTAGAAAATATTCAATCATAAAGGTAAATGATTGAAACCTGTTTAAATAATGACATTTTAAGAGGCATGTCTACATTGTTTCAAAGTACTGTAGCCTAGCTCAGTGTTTTTCAACCTTCTTCTCTGGGCACACCAGACATTCCACAGTTTAGATGTAGCCGCTGAACTAGCGCACCATATTCATTAATCAAGGGCCTGATAATTAGCAGATGATTTGAAACGGGTGTGCTAGCTCAGAAATAGATCAAATACATGGAACAGCTGGTGTTCCCAGAGGAGAAGGTTGAAAAATACTGGCATAGCCAATAGAAACTGGGTATTTTATACACCCTACCTCCTAATCCTCCATTGAATACAATTATTTTCACTCATGTGCTACTGGTAAATTTTTTTTTAAATGTGCAGCAAACAAAGGCACCATCCTAGTCATATTAGGAAACCATGCTACAGTAGTTTGTTGCGTCTTTGGAAAACCACACTTTGTAAATTTGCAACAGACTTTTTTCTCTGTATATATTTAACTGCTCGCATGTGTGGTGGTCTCTGAGAATTTATTTCTCTAAAGCGCCTTCTGTGTGCTGATTGCTGTGCTTATAATGTATATAGTGGTTTATGAAAAATGTAATCTAAACAAAGAACAATAAATTGTATAGTAAACCTGCCAAATGACTAATGTAAACAAAGAAAAAATGTCCTGTGCTGAATAAAATAAGCCTTCCCAAAGAAGATAACTATCATGTGTACGTTAATGGGTCTATCCAACATTTCCTTACAAAATATATTTCTAAACTACAAATATACAGGTTTATGCAAAAGTTTAGGCACCCCTGACAATTTCCGTGATTTTCATTTTTAAATAATTGGTTGTTTGGATCAGCAATTTCATTTTTATCAAATAACTGAAGGACAATTTAATATTTCAGTAGTGAAATAAGGTTTATTGGATGAACAAAAAATGTGCAATATGCATCAAAATGAAATTAGACAGGTGCATAAATTTGGGCAGCCCAACAGAAATATCACATCAATATTTAGTTGTGCCTCCTTTAGCAGAAATATCAGCCTCTAGATGTATCTGCTGATATTAAGTGGAATCCATGCAGCCCTCAACTTTAACAAATTCCCAGTACCGGCACTGATCACACAGCATGATGGAACCTCCACCAAATATTACTGTGGGTAGCAAGTGTTTTTTTATGGAATGCTGTGTTCTTTTGCCGCCATGCATAACACCCCTTGTTATGACCAAATAACTCCATCTTAGGGCTGCTCGATTATGTAAAAAATCATAATCACGATTATTTTAGTTAATATTGAAATCATGATTATTTAAATCGATTACTCATTGGTTTTGGAAATTTGCATTTGTTGGTTTTGAAAAACAGTGAAAATATTCTGACGTCAGGAGCGGGTGCATTTTCTGACTTTGTTGAGGGTGACCAGCACACATGGTTTGTTTGACTGTTTGGATTTGATTAGACAGCAAAGTCTTTCAATTATATTTGCAAATAAGTTATTTATATTTATTATATATTATATAAATTAACACTTCTAAACGTATCATATTTTCTAATTATTAATTCTGCTGTAGAATCGCAACCAGCAGTTCAAACAAACTACTGAATAGAAGTAACACGAAGCCTGGCTCTTCAGTAGAATAATTGTTCAAAAGTAATACATGGCTCTACACTACACCTGTGCTAATGAAACCAAGAACGATAATGTGATTAACTGCTCAATTTCGTTGCTTCGGTACTGATATGCGCAATCTAATAATGTTTCAGTAAACAACGCCGCAAGGACACAAATAAAATATCCTAAACAAGACTCAGGAACAGACAAAGCTGATAAGCTAACTAACAAACAAAGTACCTGCGTTGCTGTGAGGTAAACTCATGAAGCTGCTGCAATTACCTTGCTGTAATATATAAAATACTGTAGACCATAGATCAATACTCTGCCTTTGTCGCCACTTCTGCACAGCATTTCTCATATATAGCATGCAGAGCAACTCTGGTAAAGTGATGGAGAGATGGCATATTATAACTCTTGTCCAAAGTAACAACATTCTAGAGCGGTCGTTCTCAACTGTGCAAATGGGGCACACATCTTTGGCTAAAAGTATGCAACGACATGTGTTATTTTTTTGTGCCTGCCCGCACGATGGATATGGAGTTACACTGTAAAATCATCTTTAATAGACGACTGAGTGAGTTTCGCTTTCGGTTTCAGGAGGGACAAAAGTGCGCTTACGAGTGTCATTCGAACACAAAAAAAGAGTTCTTAGAAAATGCAATGTACAAAATAATCGTTTTTTCTCGATTACACTGTTTTTATGATCGTTTGGAGCTGAAATTGAAATCGCGATCAAAATCCGATTAATTGCACAGCCCTACTCCATCTTTGTTTCATCAGTCCACAGCACCTTCTTCCAAAATGAAGCTGGCTTGTCCAAATGTGCGTTTGCACACCTCAAGCAACTCTGTTTGTGGCATGTTTTCAGAAAAGGCTTCTTCCGCATCACTCTCCCATACAGCTTCTCCTTGTGCAAAGTGCGCTGAATTGTTGAACGATGCACAGTGACACCATCTGCAGCAAGATGATTTTGTAGGTCTTTGGTGGTGGTCTGTTGGCTGTTTTTGACCGTTCTCACCATCCTTTGCCTTTGCCTCTCTGATATTTTACTTGGCCTGCCACTTCTGGCCTTAACAAGAACTGTGCCTGTGGTCTTCCATTTCCTCACTATGTTCTTCACAGTGGACTCTGACAGCTTAAACCTCTGCATTAGATGTTTGTAGCCTTCCCCTAAACCATAATGTTAAACAATCTTTGTTTTCAGGTAATTTCAGAGTTGTTTTGAGACCTCCACGTTGCCACTCATCATAGGATAGTCAAAGAGAACAACAACTTGCAATTGGCCACCTTAAATACCTTTTCTCATGATTGGATGCACCTGTCTATGAAGTTCAAGGCTTAATAAGCTCACCAAACCAATTGTGTGTTCCAATTAATCAGTGCTAGGTAGTTACAGGTATGGAAATCAACAAAACGACAAGGGTGCCAAAATGTATGCACCTGTCTAATTTCGTTTTGACGCATATTGCACATGTTCTGTTAATCCAATGAACCTCATATCACTACCAAAATATTACTGTGTCCTTCAGTTATTTGATAGATCAAAATTAAATTGCTGATCCAAACCCAATTTTTTATATTTTTTGTCAGGGGTGCCTAAACTTGTCAGGGGAAATTGTTAGGGGTGCCTAAACTTATGCATACGACTGTACTTATCATCAAAGGATGGATTTGTAAACTACGCTTCATAACAAAAAAGAAATGCAATGTTATATTTTGGAATCCAATATTAAAAATAAATAATGTAAGGAGTAATAGCAGTGCTTTTAGACTAGTCAAATCTGTTCCACATGTTACAGTTGCTGTAATTACTGTAACAAGTATTTCCCACAACTTTCCTCTTCACATAATGCATTATGATTAGCTGAAAACCCCTTGCTTGTGTATTGCCAATAGGCCTTCAATTTAATTAAAAGCAAATGTTGAAATTCATGAAAAGGCTAAGGTCTATTACTATTTGGGAGATAGTCTAGGGTCCCGATTCCGCTAATTATAAGATGTGTAAAACCTCAAATTTCCCTAACATTCAGTTATTTATTTATATGGTGCTTTACAAAAACTTTTTTGAATCTCTGAACTGTTCCAGAGTTCTTCTCTGGTGGTCAAAAATGTTTCTGCTTCATCAGAGTTCACACCAACCTTATTAAATGTCCTTTCCTGACGTGAATAAACTGCTGATTTGATAAACAGTGTCCTAGTGAAGACATTGATGGCTGGTTGAGTGACTACACCACACTGTTACAACCTGTAGTCATTCTATTCCTCTCAGTGGGGCTGCCTTTTCCTCTCAGAAACTTGCTAGCAGGGAGGACCCAAACCAACATTCCTGTCTGACCCTCCACTATGGAGGCAGGCTAAATGGACATTCTCCAGCATCTGGTTAGAGACATGGGAGTCATGTTTCACAATGCCTTTCTGTGGCAAGGGAAGCTTTTGACAGTGCTGGCAAAATCTATAGCATGAAACAATAAAGCTCCTGTCGCTAAAGGCCATCATTTCTCAGAGAAGCTTTTCGAAACTGCTAATTGTCAGAGTAGTGCCAGTTGTGTCAATGATACCCTTACATGCTTTACACTTTAGTATATATTAGTAATATTGTAATTATAAACAATGTGGCCACATTTTTGCTTTTTTCACTGTTGGGCTTCGGTACTGTATATTTTATAAAGCCATTAAGGGAAAGAAGCAACAATTTTATTATGCAGCTTTGATACTGCGGTGAATTTAAACTCTCATTACCATAATACTGTGCAGTGTGGTCGTTGATTGAAGTAGGAGAAAAATGGCTCATTTTGATTAGGTAACGTGCTTCATCCCGGTGACATTGGCCATGGGAATTTCATGTTCTTGGTGTTTTGCAGCTTGTGGCCCATTACAATGGAACTAACAAAGAGATCATTTGGTCTTCATCGGAGAGGATTCATTGGCCCAAGGGGAGCCCACCTCTGGATAACCCACCATGCGTCTTCTCTTATGATGACCCCAGCTGTGTTGATGGTAGGTCAAATAGGCTGTGTCAGGTGTTGAATAGTAGTACATTACTTTTTTCTTGTTGTACAACATGATTATTTTAGGGATGTGGTATCTATAGATAATGAATGAATGAGGAGTAACAGTCTCTCCAACATGGAGTGAAACCGTGAACAATCTTGTGAGTTGTGAGTCTTGGTGTTGGTCACCACTGAAATTGTCACCATGATAAATTGTGCAGTACGGTTGGTGAAAAAGGTTACATGACAACAGAATCCAGCCTTGTCTACGAATGACCTTCGAATTCAATTAGTATGAGTAATACTGAAGGAGAACTGTAATCGAGCCAAGCAGAAGGACACTTAACGGAGATTGGTTTAAACAAGCTGATGCACAAAGTAGCTTGTTAAAGCATAATTAAAGCATAATTTGGTTTTACAAAAAGAAAATAATTATGTTATCGGAGGGTGAAATGTATACATTAATGTTGCCCTTTATTTTCAGCTCTTCCAGTTCTGGGGATTGTAGCAGTCGGGTCTGGCTTGGCTCTGATCATATTTGGAATATCCAGCTTCCTTATTTACAGGTCAGTTGTTTTGTTCACTCAGGCTGTTGCTCAGAAGACAGAGTGAGCAACAAACATATTTTATATTAGAGGAAGAGAGAAATACTGGAGCGGAGAGTTAGTGAGTGGTGGGAGCATTGTTTACTAATAGTAGGATTAGTAATTGTTTAGTAAAACTAATAGTAGCTTGTTTTTTTTGTTTTGTTTGTTAATTGTATTATTATTTGTAATTTTTAGTTTCACTTTTCCTTATTTTATTATTTTAATACAATGTACTGTATATTGTATACTAGTGCATGGGAGTAGTAAATCATATGTATTTCAACTAAATTTTTACAACTAAATGTACTGTAGAACGGTAGTACAGTGGTTAATCTGTGTACTACTATAGTATAGTAGTTAACCTAAATTACATTTTGGTTAATTGTAATCTGTTCTTGTAATTTGTATTCAATTTAATGTTTAGATGTACATGATGATTTGCCATAAAGTAATTTGGTTGTAGTAAACTATTTTCTTATGCAGGAATTTTAGGAAAATTAAAGTTTAATGTGTAATTGGTAGTTTTTCCAACAGTGATGTGTACATGGATGGTTTGGCAATATTTACACAATATTTGTTAATGCCAATAAAGCTATAAATTTGAGGGAGCGAGAGAGCAAGTGTGGGAGAACAGGAGCTCATGTGTGCTGGTTTGGAATTTATGATAGTTGCCAGGAGCAACCCCACAGCAGGTGATGGTGGAGAATTGAAGTGCAGAAGTATGTCAGTTGCCAAGGCAAACTCAGATACACCACCTGGCTAAAAGAGCTCAACACCTGCATAGTTATGTTCCCATGATAATTATGGATATGCTCCTTTACTCTAATTAGTCATAATGAATGTAGACAACAACCTTTTTGTTGATCTCCAATCGCATTTAATTTCCTTGCTATGAACCTATTTATAAACTTAAATCGAGTTGCATTACAGTTCAATTATAGTTTTGTGTAACTGGCTTTTTAATTGTGATGTTTTGAAAAACATTTATTTACAGTATATCTGCTAAAGAAAATAATTGGTACTATTAACTCTTATTATAGCAACATGTAATCTCTATATATTACTGCAGTGTTTTTATTTTTTAGAAGTAAAATAATTCATATACTTTTCACCCTAATATCAATGTTAAAGTTGACAGAAACAGTTGGAACATTGATGTTTCATGTCATGTTTGATATTGATTAATTGTCCTCCCTCTATTTTCTGGGATTTTAATGACCAAATGTACTGTATTTTATTACTTATTACTCATGGGTAATTAATTTAAAACATGTGTTAGTAAAACAAGACAATTGCATTGTTGAAAATAAAACAGAAACACAATATTTTTGGGGCATTGGGTTTAAATGAAAAACCATGTTTTGGCTGTATACTGTAATAGTTCTCCCAAAGGGCTTATGACAATTTATTATATATATTTTTTAAATCAAAAGCGTCTTGGCTTTTTAAACAAGACATATTGCGGTTTATATGAGTGTCAACGTGAGGGTTGTTGATCAGATCCTAGCTCTGTAGTTTAATGGAGGTTTGGTCCAGCGATATTCTCCAAGAATGGGATGACACAATAGAGGTAGTATGGAGCCCCACAGTTTGACACTGTTATTGCCTGAGGCCTGCAAACAAAGGCCTTTAAATAGAAAGTCACATTTTGTGGCCGAGAGAATTGGTTAAACGATGATTCTTGCTCTGGAAGTTCAGTGCTTCTTCAACCAATGAAATGACAACATTTCATTCTTCCACACGGCCATGGTCCAGAAAAGTGGTAGACAGATGACATCACAGAAATCTACAACAAATTGTTTTGCCACGTTTGACCTGTAAACAAAATAAATGCACTATACATTCACAATATGTTTCTCTCCCTGCATACTGTACTATATAGACACTGTAAATGTATACAATAACTGTAAATCTATGTACATTTGTAAATTATTTGGCCATTTTTTCATAATTGTATATCTCTATGCCCACACCCAGTTGTTAGTATATAAGTATTAGTCTTTTTACTTTTTAATCAACATTCCAGTTTTGGCCATTACTTGTTATGTGAAAGAGGAATGTACTGTATGCTAAAGAGGCTAATGCTCAGGCTAACTATTGCTCTATAATGTATTTAAACGTGTGTAAACTCTTTGTATTCTGCCGCTACAATTGTTACCATGAACAGGACTATTTCAACAAGTACAATTCTGAATATGTATCAATGTATTTAGAAAATAAAGGCAATTCTGCGTAAGGTGAGGTTGATCTTGAGTGTGTGGTACAGCTTATGCCTTCAAATTTCGAAGTGTTTTTTTCTAACTCTGTTAAAGGTAGAATATAAACCATCATTACACTTCATACAGTTCAGTCTTGGGAGTCATTTGTAAGCCCTGGGCCTTCGTTTTCTACTCTGAACTGGCTAATCGGGAATGCACGGCCATGGAATTTAGTTCCAGTACATACACATTAAGTAGCCTACAGACCAGTCTTCAATGTTAAAACCCAAATAAATGTTTTTGCAGTTTGACTTTAAAATGTGTTCTATAGAAACAAATAAATTTTGGTTGGCATTTGGGTGTTTCAGTAGAATGGCGAAATCGACCAATATTCAAGTGCAGCAATAATCCACTGCTACCATCTGGAAGTGTTTTACACCTTTTAGATTGGCCTGGAATGTGTGGCCTCTGCACCCCCACCACACACAATAACGATTTCCCCCTGAACTCGCTTTCTAAGCATTACAGCCATGCTTAAGGAAAATGGTTTCATTAAAATATATGTAAAAAAAAGAAAGACTTTGCACAGTAAATTCGTGACTCTTGGTCCAGAGAGATCTGCAGCAGATGTGTTGATTCAATTGGATATATTTTTCCACGCCTTGGAGTGACTTGTCTGCCAGTTTTACTAGTGTTTAAAAATAACACAAGGAAAAAAATATCCAGACATCAGTGACCTTAAAATGTAAAAGTTGATACATTTTTAAGTGCTCTATTTTTGGTCACACAGTATTTAGTTTTGGTCTGGTAACATGTGGTTTTATCAAATGCAGACATTGTAACATTAAATCAATTCAGACTTATTATTCATACCACTTCTATGTTTCATTTTTCATAGAGCTAACTTTAAACAATACCCTCGGTATTAAAGATTAAAATCATTAACAAACTGCACTTAACTAATAGTATCAGGAAATACCACTGACAAAAGCTGTCCTTGTTGAAAGATCATAAATGATTTTGACATATTAGGCTAGTGAAAAAGCTAAAATACTAATGAATGTAAGATTGTATTTTTGAATATTTGTTGTAAAATTATATTCTAATGCGGGCTGCTCTTCCTGTTGAAGGAAACTGAAGCTGGAGAAGGAGTTGGCTGGAATGCTATGGAGGATAAAGTGGGAGGACCTGCAATTTGAGAGTCCCAACAAATACCCCAAAAAAGCAGGCAGTCGTCTGACCCTTTCTCAGGTACGATAGTTTCTGAAATATCCACTCAAGACTCAAGGTCAATTTATAATCTGTAGTAGGGGTATTATTAGTCATCCAGAGAGATCTAATGTTATGACACACATAACTGGGGTGGCAGTGGCTCAGTGAGTCATGTAGGTTATATTACATCTAACATTAGACCTAAAACATTTTATCTCACAATCTGAGTTTAGAATAATTTTGAGTTTTTAAGTAAACATAGTCCTGGCACTTTTATGTGATGGAGAAGTCATTAGTGTTTCTCTGGCAGCTTAGAATGCTATGTTTGCCAGTTGGAAACATATGTCATTATATTTCTATGAATTGTTTTGTTTTAAAAAAATATTTTGAGAATCATCTTGTGATATGAAATGATAAAACTAATATGTTCATATTTGCTAAATTTGCTAATTCAACACTGGCTCTTTAATATAGGTAATGTTAGTGTCATGATGGCGTCTGTACATATTTAATATGCATTTATATGTTTATTAATTGAAAGAGAAAGGTCTAAGTCTTTTCTTGAAAGCCTTCCTAATGGTTTATAGAAATGAGATTGGTTTTGCAGTAGAATACTAATATTTTTAAAACCATGTTTTATTTTTACATAATTTATTTGTGAATGGTCAGGGGAGCGCAGATGGCTCAGTGGTTAGGGAGTCAGATTTGTAGTTGAAAGATTGCTTGTTCGATGCCTGACTGGGCCAAATGTAGTTATGTCCTTGGGCAAGGCACTTTACCCTAAGTTGCTCCGGGGGAATGTCCCTGTATTTACTGTAAGTCGCTCTGGATGGGAGTGTCAGCTAAATGACTAAAATGTAAATAAAGTAAAATGTAATGGTTATTTCTACACATACATACATACATTTCCCCAGGGTTCTGGTTTGTATATGAAAACAATGCAGGTTTTAATTTGCCAATATATCCATTGCACATAAGTCCATAGTAATAGAATTGGAAGCAATAAGGATAAAGCAATTGAGTAATGGAATATATTGTTGTATAGCTGCATTTTCTAGTTGTACTGTATATATGTAGAGCTGCACCAAACTTCACCAAAATCTATCTTTTTTGGACCCTTTTCAATGTGTATGAATCATGTTTTGTATCAAACCATTTATTTTATGTGTGCTTTAAAATGTGTTTTCTGATTAAATGTTACATAGCCATTGTAAAGCTAGGACAGAGTGTTAACATACTCTACATTTTACTTTAAAATGTGGTTGTCTAATATATATATATGTAGTTCTAACTAATGTCAGTTTTCCCCCAAAAATGCATAGTGATTTTAAAAGAAAACCTTCACATGTAGTGTACATGAACATCTCTCTGACTGTATCTTATCTGACAAAGGATACTTGTTACTCCTTCCAGAGAGGATCCAGCTATGGCTCCCTGATAACTGCCCATGGAAAATATCAGCTCTTTGCTAAAACGGGCTATTTTAAGGTAAGACTGTGAGTTCTGACATTTTAAACTCCTGCTCACTCCTCCACACCCACACATATGCATGCTGACAGAGGAGAAGAGGAAAGTGGGCGAGATCTACACAGCTCTACTGGCTGTTAATAGAACACACAGTGAGGCATATCACACCTTGTCTGGACACAACTAGCATCTTGTTGTTGTTAATATCGCTGTTTAACAAGTCTAGTGACAATGTGTATGAATATGTGAAAAAACGTCAGGATTTGAAACCTAGTTGCTGGCTAAATGTAACTGGTTCTATTCTATTTGAATATGTCACATTATCCTTATACTCATCTGAATATGTGACTTTACCCTTATACTCTATCTGAGTATGTCCCTTTACCCTTATACTCTATCTAAGTATGTCACTTTACCCTTATACTCTCTCTGTATATATCACTTTACCCTTATACTCTCTCTGTATATATCACTTTACCCTTATACTCT
>JACXGM010017867.1:0-19445 GCA_016801145.1 Umbra pygmaea | reverse complement strand
GACAGTATCCAAGGCAAACTCATGAACAAAACACAGCAGGGTTCAGGCCAGAATAGCAAAACACAAGAGTTATGGCTAAGGTACAAAAGGGATTATCCAAGGCAGAAATATGTCACAGTCAAAGCTAAGGTCAAACCGGAACAACAAGACAAGATAATAATGCTCAGTAGAGAATGAATGTATACTCACAAAATACCTCACGAAGAGGCTAGGTGTGTGTGTGTGTCTTAAATATGGACTGGGTGAGTGCAGGTGTACAGAGTTAGGCTGATTGAGTCCGGGCTATGGGAATTGTAGTTCTGAACATGCATGGCTAGGGAAGCTGTAGTCCACAGGAAGTAGAACTGGGGAATGGGAAATGTAGTTCTGAGCGGGTTGGAATAGGGAAGTGGCAGTGTCCAGGGAAGGGGAACTGGGAAACGTTACAGTTGTAGTAATGTTTAATATATTACAGTTTGAACCATCATGCCTTTCATACCCATGAGAATCAAGGGTATGCAAAAAATGTTTGGCAAAAAATAGCAATGAATGTTACAATGAACAACAGTTTGCTTGATTTTAAATTCCCTTTTTTAAGGGTTGAAGTTATTGCAGAACCTTGATTCTTATGGATATGACATGGTCATTCTAACATTGTATTAGGGTAGAAAGCTTACCGCAAGAACGTGGAAAATTGCCTCGCTGCTCGAGCTCATATTCTTTGGTACCTCGGAAAGGTACAACATTGTTTAGCCCTCTAATGAAGTCTAATGCTGGATTCACACCAGGCACGGCAAACTGGTTGCTTTGCTGCGGAAGTCCATTCATTTCAATAGGAAGCAATGCACACCGCTGCAGCAAATCTACCAGATCCATCAAAATGTGGATGCGGTGTGGCGGGTGTTTCGCAAGAGTTGAAATTATCCAACTTGTACAGTGCTTTGCCGTATGGGACCAGAACCGGAAGTTAATGTACCACAGAGGAAGAGCTAACATGTCGCTTTCACCTATGGGTTTATGGGACTTCAAGAAAAGATTTGACAGCTCAATAGATAGTTTTTGTATTGTCAATGATTACTAAACTGAAAAAGCTCCAGCTAGTCACCTTGCTGGAGGAGGACAGTGGTATGCAACGTTGTCCACCATCTTGAAGATTGGTTACGATGTTAATTGCGGTGTACAAGTGTGTTGATCCCATATGGTGATTATATGCAGTGCATGGTGTGAATACAGCATAAGATAAAGTTTGGAATTTCTAAATTAAATGTAAACATACTTGTAAATTTACCCCCAAAGTTATTTGAGGCTTCATCACACTATAAAACTGAACCTTAAGAGTAGAAGGTCTCCGATCTTTGGTTTAACTCAAGATGTAATGCAAATTGGTTGGATGAAGAATTCTCCTCATCTTATCCATAACCAAAAAAATTATTTGAAACAGATAAATATTTAATGAAAAATTATCTCTGTGGCATGGTCAACAGTTTAATCTCAACAGAATTCCCCTGAAAATTTTTAGGAATAGGGTTTCCAGAGCCCGTATTAATAAGGCGTCTCAGAATCAAGCCTAGAAATCACAATAAATGTAGCTTGGGAGTAAGATTATCTCTCACACAGAGTAGGAGGAAAGAGTCAGTTAAAAAGCTTATTACTACTACATTTAGCTGGGAGTAGGATCCACCTGTAGGATAAACTTACCACAGTTAGAGTGGGAACCTGGCTGGCCAGAGCTGTAAATATCCCATGTCCTTGACTTTTGTGCTGTGGATTGAACAATTTATTCTTACAACATAAAGCATGTAAAGGGCCTTTCCCTTGAGAACATCACACCCAAAACAACATTATTTGATTCATGCTGCATCCCAGATTAAACTCTTAGGACCAATGGTCCGCACGTGCAGTGGACCTCACAATTAACTTTCAAAAAGATATCCATAAAATCCACCCGTTCATGGACATGGTGTTCTCTGATGGCAGTGGCCTCTTCCAGTAGGATAATGAAGTTTAGACAAAAATTCATGGCTGTGTTCTTAGACAAAATTGTGAGTGAGCCCACTCCCTTGGCTGAAAAGCAACCCCACACATGAATGGTCTCAGGGTGCGTTACTGTTGGCATGACACAGGACTGATGGTAGCGCTCACCTTGTCTTCTCCGGACAAGGTGTTTTCTGGATGGCCCAACAATTGGAAAGGGGATTTATCAGAGAAAATGACTGTACCTTTTGCAGAATATCAGTCTGTCCCTGGTGTTTAACTTGGAGAGAAGTGGCTTCTTTTCCTTCCTTCTTGACACCAGGCCTCCCTCCAAAAGTCTTCGTCTCATGAGCGTGCAGATGCACTCACACCTGCATGACCAAGCTCTACACCAATGGTGCCCCAATTCTGCAGCTGAATCAACTTTAGGAGATGGTTCTGTATGGGCTGAATCAACGTTTGGTCCTGTATGGGCTGAATCAACTTAAGGAGATGGTTCTGTATGGGCTGAATCAACTTAAGGAGATGGTTCTGTATGGAACCAAATAAGGGCCAATAATATTTTGAGGTTGCGAAGTGATGTTTGCATGTGTAAAAAAGTTTTGCATCTGGGGAAATATTTTGTGAATGTGTAAAAATGTTTTGCATCTGTAGAAATATTTTGTGAATGTGTAAAAACGTTTAGCATCTGTAGAAATATTTTGTGAATGTGTAAAAAAGTTTAGCATCTGTAGAAATATTTTTTGAATGTGTAAAAAAGTTTTGCATCTGTAGTAACATTTCGTGAATGTCTGCAAATGTGCAAAAGAACATCTGTGAGAGTGGTCTTGGTTGAGTTGTAACCCTGGCTGCTATGAGTTGAGAAGATTGATCTGAGATAACAGGAGAGTTGTTCTGAGAAAACATACCTAAACGTTTTTGAAAGAAAAGATAGAAGGGATAACATTTGTAGACTTTGACAGCAGAGGGGTCAAATACTTTTTTGTTGTTGTTGTTTTTGGGGTGAGGGGAATTGGCAGGCTTAATATCTGTTTGGATTTGCTACATCGAAAAAATATGAATAATGATATTAATTGTTTTCTTTAGCAAGGGACCACTTCTGGCCATCCTGTTGATGTTGATCTCATCTCCTCCTCTTTTGTAGTTCAGCACTGGTGGAACCAACAAACCTGGAATCTGGCTTGACACTGGAATCCACTCCAGAGAATGGGTCACTCAGGCTAGTGGGACCTGGTTCGCCAAGAAGGTACATCAATGTTCTGACCATCCCAGTCTTTAAACATTTCCCTGATCATTATCTACGTTTTACCAAATCACTTAACTATGATTAACTACCGGTATAGTATACAGTGCCTTGCGAAAGTATTCGGCCCCCTTGAACATTTCGACCTTTTGCCACATTTCAGGCTTCAAACATAAAGATATAAAACTGTAACTTTTTGTGAAGAAGCAACAACAAGTGGGACATAATCATGAGGTGGAACAAAATTTATTGGATATTTAAAACTTTTTTAACAAATAAAAAACTGACAAATTGGGCGATCAAAATTATTCAGCCCTTTTACTTTCAGTGCAGCAAACTCTCTCCAGAAGTTCAGTGAGGATCTCTGAATGATCCAATGTTGACCTAAATGACTAATTTAATATATATATATTTTTTTTAATTTAACCTTTATTTAACCAGGTAAGTTGACTAAGAACAATTTCTTATTTACAGCAACGACCTGGGAGCAATTAGGGTAAAGTGTCTTGCCCAAGGACACAACGACATTTGGCTCAGTCGGGAATCGAACTGGCAACCTTCTGACTACAAGTCTGACTCCTTACCCACTGAGCCATCTGCGCCCCTAATGATGATAAATATAATCCACCTGTGTGTAATCAAGTCTCCGTATAAATGCACCTGCTCTGTGATAGTCTCAGAGGTCCGTTGAAAGCACAGAGAGCATCATGAAGAACAAGGAACACACCAGGCAGGTCTGTGATACTGTTGTGGAGAAGTTCAAAGCTGGATTTGGATACAGAAAGATTTCCCAAGCTTTAAACATCCCAAGGAGCACTGTGCAAGCGATAGTATTGAAATGGAAGGAGTATTAGACCACTGCAAATCTACCAAGTCCCGGCCGTCCCTCCCACCTGGGAGACACACCAAACATGTGGAAGAAGGTGCTCTGGTCAGATGAAACCAAAATCGAACTTTTTGGCAACAATGCAAAATGTAATGTTTGGCGTAAAAGCAACACAGCTCATCACCCTGAACACACCATCCCCACTGTCAAACATGGTGGTGGCAGCATCATGGTTTGGGCCTGCTTTTCTTCAGCAGGGACAGGGAAGATGGCTAAAATTGATGGGAAGATGGATGGAGCCGAATACAGGACCATTCTGGAAGAAAACCTGATGGAGTCTGCAAAAGACTTGAGACTGGGACGGAGATTTGTCTTCCAACAAATCCAAAACATAAAGCAAAATCTACAATGGAATGGTTCACAAACATATCCAGGTGTTAGAATAACCAAGTCAATGTCCAGACCTGAATCCAATCGAGAATCTGTGGAAAGAACTGAAAACTGCTGTTCACAAACGCTCTCCATCCAACCTCACTGAGCTCGAGCTGTTTTGCAAGGAGGAATGGGCAAAAATTTCAGTCTCTCGATGTGCAAAACTGATAGACATACCCCAAGCAACTTACAGCTGTAATCGCAGCAAAAGGTGGCGCAACAAAGTATTAACTTAAGGGGGCTTAATAATTTTGCACGCCCAATTTTTCAATTTTTTATTTGTTAAAAAAGTTTGAAATATCCAATAAATTTAGTTCCACTTCATGATTGTGTCCCACTTGTTATTGATTCTTCACCAAAAATTACAGTTTCATATCTTTATGTTTGAAGCCTGAAATGTGGCAAAAGGTCGAAAAGTTCAAGGGGGCCGAATACTTTTGCAAGGCACTGTATGTGGGCAGTCTGCATTTAAGATTGATCAATAATAACTTTTGTTTCAAACTCTAGATTGTGACAGACTACGGACGTGAGGCTAGCCTCACTGCCATCCTTGACAAGATGGACATCTTCCTGGAGATAATGACAAACCCTGACGGCTTCGCCTTCACTCAGACTAGCGTAAATTACAACAGAACATAATATGCGAATAACTGTATTTATGATGTCCATTCATTATTACCACTTTTTATTACAAAAACATTGAAATAGATCCACTGTACTAGACCAAACCACACAAGCTATGTGATGTTTTTATGTATTTTATGTTCCACAGAATCGTATGTGGCGTAAGACAAGGAAACCCAACTCTGGTTCTCGCTGTGTCGGAACGGATCCCAACAGGAACTGGGATGCAGGTTTTGGAGGTACATTTAGCATTGC
Source organism: Umbra pygmaea (assembly GCA_016801145.1). Lineage (NCBI taxonomy): Eukaryota > Metazoa > Chordata > Actinopteri > Esociformes > Umbridae > Umbra > Umbra pygmaea. The sequence goes on along the minus strand of JACXGM010017867.1, from coordinate 14,112 downwards.
CACTAGATCATATCTGTTCAAATCTGTTGCTTTAAAAACCACTTACACTTGCTCTCTTCACTGTTTACTCACTTTCCTCCAAACCAAAGTAATATTTTCTTGCCTGATGTTAGATCTTTGTTATTTTATTTAGCTATTTATGACCTATTTTTTCTATTGTTTTTGGTAGGTCCCGGTAGCAGTGCTGAGCCATGTTCTGAGACGTACCGTGGGCCCAGGGCAAACTCTGAGTCAGAGGTCAAGTCCATTGTGGATTTTGTTCGGTCTCATGGCAACCTGAAAGCCTTTGTGTCCATCCACGCTTACTCCCAGATGCTGCTGTATCCCTATGGCTACACCAAGACCCCCTGCAAGGAACAGAATGAACTGGTGAGTCCAGCATCCATCAGCTCTATTGGACAGGACTGGTAAAAACATGTGACATCCCTGCCTCTAACTAGTGCCCTGCACCAGAGATAATGATTACCAGAGGATACTTATCACTTATACTTCCACAGCACAAACTGGCTAAGAAAGCCATCACTGACCTGGCTTCTCTGTATGGAACCTCCTACCGATACGGCAGCATCATCAACACCATCTGTAAGTAACAAACACTGGCTAAACAAATGAATTGCTTTAATTACTGTTCCCATCTTATTCCAATTCCATAGAGCAATTTCAATCAACATGGACACACTTTTTGTATAATTTAACCAAGTCATTATAATATTCAAAATACATGACAATACTGTATATACAGAATCCCTTGTAAGTTCCATTGTTTCTGGTACATTCCAGACCAGGCTAGCGGTGGCACCATTGATTGGACCTACAACCAGGGCATCAAGTACTCCTATAGCTTTGAGCTGAGAGACACTGGTCGCTATGGTTTCATCCTGCCAGCCAATCAGATCCTCCCGACCGCCAAGGAGACTTGGCTGGCTCTGATGACCATCATGACGCACACCAAAGACAACACCATCTAAGGGGGTCACCATGACAACCTACTAGTCACTGTGGGATTATTATGTTTTACCATCAACAACATGGCCACAAAACGACAAATAAAGTTAAACTGTTATGACTGATTGGTGTATTGATTTATTGATTTTTTACTTTTGAGGCCACGTCAAAATGAAGCATAATACTCATCATAAAATGACTACCTAATACTCAGTGTTAAGGAAATATTACTTTAAAAGTTTTAACTAGTTACTTTACTCAGTTACTACTCCTAAATAGTAACTAAGTTAATAACACTTAACCTAGACACACCAAAAAGCATAATGTAAAAATAATTTTAAGCAGGTAACTTTAACGAGTTACTTTCAATAAAGAGTAACTTAGTTCCATAACTTGTTCTTTTAAAACACTATTTCCCCAACACTGCTAATATTAATATGTATTGTTTTTACACACCATACAAAAATCTTGTAAATTGTTATCTGACTTGGAGGTAATGCATTCAAGTCCTTTGGCACAAGATTCTCCAAAATGGCAGTCATTTACAATAAGGTTTGCCCACACCACTCCAAAAACAGAAAAATATTGAAAAAGTACAGTTACATGAAAAGGCCTTTATTAATGGTTTAAAAAACTATTGAACTATTAATAAGTGCTTATAAAAGTGTAATTTGTGCATTTATAAAGGAATGTATGAATTGGTTTATTTTCGCTCAATAAATAGTCTTAAAAATCATTGAAATACTGCTTACAGAATGTTGAATACAAAGCTATTACATATTGTAACCTTGGTTATAAAGTATGTGTAAATCAGTGTACAACACAGCCTTATAAAGATCACATTGTAGAAATTAAGAAACCTGATCGAATTTGCACAAAGTAATCTTGTAATATCCGGAGTTGACTCATTTTGAAACATGGTGTGCAGCAAGCAATTCTAATGTTGCAATATGGACAAAAGAAATGCAAACATATCCAGTACAGTTGTGATTGTATGTGACTGTTGTAGTATAAACAAATGTTACACATATGGGTTGAATTGCTCAATGTGCACTAGTTTTAAAAACTTCTAGGTTTTTTCCTATCAAACTATTTTAATTGTTCCTTAAAAACACAATTAAATTTGATTTAAATTCACTAGATTTAAATTGAATTTACAATGATTATTTAATGCATTGGAATGACCGCTATTATTTTGAAAAATACAGTTGTGTTTTGCTGAGTAGGGGGAGGCTGCAGACCTGGGCCCGTATTCATAAAGATTAAAACTCCTAATTTAGCTTAAAAACTTTTACGTAGGAGTCTTAGCTTAGGAGCGATTCCAGACCGATCTAAGAACAACTCTGAGCAAGGAAAAGACAAAAACTGTCATCTTAGTGAGGAGGCGGGGCTGACCCCGTTGCTATGTATGAAACAATCCTTTGAAGACTGTGATTGGTTGGTTGTCCAAGAAGGAAAAAACTGAGCGATTTTAAGTATGCCGTGAAACTGTCGCGGATTTAGAAGTTAAGGATCTGTGGCAGTTTCACAGAATTTTCGGATATTCCGTGAAACTGCCACAGAGTTTGAAGGTAAGTGTCCGTGGTAGTATCACGTATTTCGGAGATCACGTTGAATAATTCAATTGTGGGTTCCATCAATTACTCCGACAACAAGGCTGCTATATTCATAAATGCATTTTTTTATGCCTGCAAGGTGGGAATGTCCAGTGGAAAGGAAATGCACTGCGACACAATAAGAGGTTCTGAAAGTGCTGTAATTGTTTGTGTGATCACTTTGCTTACAGAAGGTTGTGACAGACCCAAATCATCACTGCTGCATTGTTGCATTTTCCCAGTTGCCAAATATCTTAATGTAGTGATTACTTTCATTTCTGGCACAATGACATTTCTGCGCTGTGTCGGAGATGTTAGCGTGTCTCTTTTTGACCCTTTTCACATGACGTCACTAACCCGGCATTCGGCCATGTTGGAGAGAGAGTTTTTGTTCAGAGATAGGAGCATAGCGGTGGTAGGGGTGATACTCTTATTAAACTCGGTTAAAATATTGAAAATGCCTATGATCACGGCTAATTGTTTACGTAGAAGGCTGTCACAATCGTTCACCCCCGGATGGACATTATTATTATCGTCTTCAAGACATAGGCTAACTAACCAGGGAAGTAAACTTTGGCAAAGAACTTGGCGAATGTTTGTGTCTGTTCTGACCATTTCATCAATAGTAAGTAGAATTGTTTTAATTTATTTATTGACTGTATTTACTCAATATTGTATAGGTAAATACATGTATCTACTCAATGAATGTACATCACAGAAAGATTGTAATTTGCATGAGGTTACACTGTGCATGAAATACAAATGTAGGCTACCAGTATTACATTGTATAGAAATTATATTAACTAATGTTGTTAAATCTTTCAATACAATCTCGGTCAAATTGTCAATGTTAATAATATACGTATGCAAATGAAGTTAAAATTTACCGTAGCTGAAACCACATCTGGTTAGAAGCATCTAGCCCTTTGTAACACCTAAGCTGTTCATTCGTATATGAACTGGTTATAAGCATCTAGCCCTTTGTAACACCTAAGCTGTTCCTTCGTATATGAACTGGTGTTGAAGACCAAGTAGTTTACAATGTCAAAGTATTTCACAAACGGTAAAACAATTTTGTGTCCACAATTTTACTCCTGCTGAATCTAGAGGGTCCTTGCCTTCTGTCAGAGTTATTTTCTGAAAATATATAAATACTCTAATCTCGCTGAAATCTTGACGGATTTACAAACGGTTCAGTTTCTTACAAATGTTATTAACGTGGCTATTATTCTGGATGCTTTATATATAATATGCAATTTTTTCAAAAACGATGTAGTGTCATAACTACATCTCTGACATTTTTAACAATCCAAATCGTTTGAAAATCGGTAGAAAATTGAGCAAGTTATGGTTATTAGAAAGTACATGCACCATTAACACACAATGTTATGAGTAAGCGAGCTGTCTGTGGCAAGATGGCCGCCAGGTGCGGACGTCGACCTCCATTGGCCAGCAGCGCAGACGAGAGATCTAGCCTTTATTATGGATATCTATGGTTTTAAGCCCCAGACAGTTTTAAGCCCCTGTAGTTCCTGATGCTTCCAGTAGGGGGAGGCTGTAATATGAGCCTAACTATATATCAGAACTTGCAGCGTGATACAGAGGCGATTTTTACTTTCTATCATTACATTAACCATAAGCCTTACCCAAACCCTTACCCTAACCTTAACCACTTTGAAACCTTGCTGTTAAGCCCATCTAAAATGTATTAAGAATACCTTCAGTATTTGCTGTTCTGAAATGTTATGTCAGAAATACATTAGTTTGGAAACGTGCTGAAAGACACAAAAAATATACTTCTACCCCTACTGGACGCATTACGAATAACAGGGGCCTAAAACTGGGCCGTATATTTGCCGGCTCCAGGTCTGCAGCCTCCCCATATAGGTTTTGCAGTTCCTAGAACATAACGTTCCTATAACCCTTTTTTTCTTGCTTTCCGATAGAAGAAATTGCGGGATTATTTAGTTCCTCGCACCGCAGTTCCTATAACCTTTTTAGCTCCTACTCCAGAGCAGGGTCTTTCCATTTTCCCTTTTCCTAGGTCCACGTTGATTGGTCCAACTTAAATTACACCGGTCACTTGCTTCGTTTGTCTGTTGCGTATAATGCTACATATCATGCTGGAGCCTTCGTCTTTTGTGTTTCTGTGTTAAGTAGCTACTCAATTTCTATGAATCCAGTCTAGTTTTTAAACGCCTCGGTTCGAACTCCGTTATTAGGACATTATCATCACAACATTATTTTTTATAAAATTGTAAAAATTTTCAGCCTCGTAATCTGAAAGAACAGCAAGCCGCGGTAGGAACCCAGCACTACTTGGGCTGAAAACAACCAGATCATCCGCATACATAAGATGATTTACACACTTATCTCCAATCATACACCCAGTGTTACAAACATTAAACTGTGAAATGTTGTGTGTAGCGCTACACTAAAGTCTAGTGACGACGCTATAAAAGCTTGTTGCAGTGCTTGCGTCATGCCCTTATCCCTCCTACCAGTTCCTATGGCCACTTGACCAGTGCGAATGCAAAGAGCAAAACCGGTTTTGGGGGAGAGTAGTTAGTAGAACTGTTTAGAAGTGGACTGTTCCTATAACTACGTTCCTGTAACTACTTGGTCGGAAAGCGGCTATACTGTAGCTAGGATAGTGTTGCTGAAAGAACGGAAATGTCGGTTGCCGATATGGGGTCTAAATGGTTATTAAATCAGTTTTTCTTATACTGCATGGACATAGAAAAGGAGTGTTACAATATCGAAAACTTACTTGAGGTAAAAGAAGCTTACCATGGCTTTTCACGGTTTTCTCCTTTTCAATAGGAGCAGAAACGATTGGTTGGAAGTCAAAGCGCCAGTGCGCCACCATACGGTCTACGAGCGCCAAGCTCAAAGGTTTAAAAACGCAGTGAAACGGTACGCTACTGATTTACAAGTAAAAATACAGTTTGTTAGAGCTTCTAGTGTAAAAACTGTTGTTCTTTTCCAAAAATAACTTTTAAAGGCTTATGTTTTTTTACAACTCCTAAAGTAATTGCAGAGTAATTGCGTTTTAATGCAAAACGAATTACACATGTTTTTATTTTTCCTTTCCAATTATGAGTCTCTGAGTGAAAAAAAATGGTGCATACTTTTTCTTAGTAAACATTGAAAAGGTGTCTCACAGACCTGAAAACCACACAAGGGCTAAATGCATTTACTACAGTGTCACTTGACTTCAGAGACATCCTGTGGACTTTACGCACAGATCAAATTCTGTTCCTAACCCAGCTGCGACACATTAGTAGTTATTTCCAGCTGGGGCACATATGATCATTAGTGTTATTATCAGTGCCGGCCCTAAGCAGAATTTGCTTTGGGGGCCCCCCTCCCACCATGCGAGTCACGTATTGATGTGCTTTTGTATCCAAATTAATATTTGCGGGAACGTTACCGTTTTACACAAGATCAGTTAATTTCTTTAATGAATGTCTTAAAATCACACATATCAAACCTGATACATTGCGGATCAGTGCTTAACACAGAGCACATTGTGTATTGCACTTCGTTTTTTGCGACGGGTACTTTTTGTACAACCTATATGCAGAGCATGTGGGTAAGGCAACTGTGTGTAGGTCTGTTCGTCTTGCACTCAAACGGTTCCTACACACTTTTGTGCAGATCCCTGGCCATAAACCAGTGACAGTTCTTAAAGAGGAATAGAGCAACAGGTTTGTCCTTTCTATAATATTCAGTGAGAGACGATTGTAGTTACATGAGGGTCCTCTCTGAACATCTGAAACATGGTTTTAGGTTTCTAAGTCATTCAACAAAAAAGCTATTGAATTTTGAAATCTTTAAAAAGTCATCAAAAAATTCTAAACATTTATTTGAAATTCCAAAGGATGTGTAACATGTGAGGGTCCTCTCTGAACAACTGAAGTGGTTTGAGGTTTCTAAGTCATTCAACAAAAAAGCTATTGAATTTTGAAATCTTTAAAAAGTCATCAAAAAATTCTAAACATTTGAAATTCCAAAGGCTGTGCAACATGTCGGTGTCCTCTTTGAACAATTAAAAAGTGGTTGGAGGTTTCTAATGCATATAGTTATAATGCTATTGAATCACTAACTTTGAGGCATACTTTATTGACGGTCCCTAACCATACGCAGACGGCTGTGCACTTCGTCTGATACACCGGGTTATCATGTGGCTGAGCCCGGGGAAAACATGACTGATTTCGGGATTCGAATATCCGCTGAATATCCAATATCCAACCAACTTTACCTCTGTAAAATACCGGTGCATTGCAATTAAAGGGGAAAATAGCTCATTCTTAATTTCTTTAACTCACGCATTTACTCTTTCTCACGCAGCAAACTCTTTAGTTATAGGAGTTTCCATTAACACCTCCAACTCAGTTTCAGTCAAATATGACGCTCGGTTTTTTCTCCCTGGTTTTCCATGGTAACTCCTAAAATCGGCGACTCTGACAATGTCTTTATGTACTCGCCGTGCACACGCATTAACTCCGGGTAACGAATAGGAGGTTGATTGAACTAACTCTTCACAGGTGTTTTGGAACCGACATACCCAGAGTAAGCAAGTTTCGGGTTAAATCAACCGAGACTTCAGAGTATATGTGACAGTAGGTTAACCTTGCTTTCTGGAATACCCCCTTGTTCTAGTGAGTGGTGTGATGAGAAGCATAATAATGTTTGTCCGGATGTCCTCAGTTTGTTGACACCTGGAGGTGTGATTATAATATTTGTATTTCCAAATATTCTAATGGTATTCATACATACTTTTGCCATGTATCAATACAAACATGGAGAAACTAATGGAACAGGAGACAAACTTGAAAGTCTGGTATTTAGCATTTTCAGAACTACTCCACAACCACACTACCATTGTTAGAAAACACAACAGCAGGGTAGAAACACTTAAGGAGGAAAACATCAAGTTACCATGGCTATCGTAACCAAGGTCAAAGTTAGTTGGCAAGGTGTGTGTGCCTCTACTCTGTTACGTTTGATGAAGAGGCTACTTGTATTGACTGGACTATTTGTGGCCATTATTGGCAAGGAGACTTTTAAGGGGTGAGTGTTCATCAATCAGCCCTGAAAAGATACACTTTTAGACATTTGAAAACTTAGAAAGACATCTGTTCAGGCACAACTGTGTTAATAATGCAGATAATGGGATTAGATAGAGAGCTGAAAAGCAGTGGAACACATTCAAACCAATACTGTACTGGTACCAGAAACAGCAGCTTTGACTTCTGAACAACCCTAAGCTACTAAATACAGATTTGTTTTAATTGACTCATTCAGTTAATATTTGTTATGTGATTCCACACCATTTTTCAATGGGTCCTTATTTAATTTAATCTATGCATGACAGTTCGTGTTTTGTGTTACAAAGCACTGTATAATGTAGGGATATCATAATCTGATAGAAATATGTTTTTGGTATTTTAAATATGAAGAAATATAGTTTTTCTAGTATTTGTAAGCTGGTAAGCTGGAAAGAGAAAGTAATTATGTTGTCATGGCTGGAATCCTACACAATTTAACATGGAAAATATATTTATATTTGTTGCTTGTCTGAAATGTATTACATTTATTACATTTTCTTTGCTCGATTACTAGGTACATTTTGATAATGGTACTGTTGTTTTTGTAATATTTTTCGTAGGCACCAGGTGCTTCGTATTACTGGGAAGAATGAGCTCCATCACGCTCTGCTGAAGGAACTGACTGAGATGGAACATCTCCAGGTGGGGCAGGAAAAACAGTAACCAGTGACCTATTGGATAATGTGATTCTGGTGTATCTTAAACACATTTCAGAGGGAAAACTATATTGAAGCAGAGTTATCAGGGCAGATCCATATACTGTATAATGAACATCCATATGCTGTACACAGAAAATCCTCGTTTGTTAAATCAACACCCTAATGTTAAAATAACACTCTGTGTTCCTCTGGGACCTATATAAACACTGAGTGTAAATTTAACACTTAGGGTGTTGATTTAACACCAGATAATTTGTTTTATATAATGCATAAGAGTTCTCTCTTCCTTTGAATTCATCCGCATGTTTCTGTCTTTTGTCGCAGCTGGATGTGTGGAGGGAGCCCACTGGCCTCTCCATTCCTGTGGACATCAGAGTTCCCTTCATCCACCTGCAGACTGTTAAGGCCTCCCTGGAAGCTGAGGACATCCCGTACTCTGTCATGATTGAGGACCTGCAGGTGGAGTAGGACACATCTCTGAGCTGGAGGGAAAAGAGTTGTCCTCTGCATGTTATCAGGAATTTAACATTTACGTCATTCTTTAAAAACAAATAATTATACCCTGTACCTGTATGTTATCCCTCTACCACACTACGAAATGATGCACACTAACAATTCAATAGTTCTTGAAAGAACACAATAGAGCAAAATGTGTAGTGGTGATTATTGTTCTCACAGGTTGTCTTAGACAAAGAAATGGAGCACATGAGATATCCTGCTACTGAGTCGAAAAATACTGATGATTACGTCTACAGCCGGTACCACAGTGTCGAGGAGGTCAGGCCAACCCTTTCTGACATCAGCAGAAATATACACTGTTTAATGCCTACATCAAATTAGGTCCATTTTAATACTCAATCTTCCATCTCTCCAGATCTACAGTTTCCAGGACATGTTGGTCAGAGAGAACCCCAACCTGGTGAGAAAGTTAACGATTGGCCGGAGCTATGAGGGTCGCCCTCTCAATGTGCTCATAGTAAGTAATGTTAGTTCTCAAAACTTTTATGCGCCATTTAAGAATTACCCTCATATTGTTTTACATACTCCCCCCCTCTTTCCCATAGTTCAGCACTGGGGGCACAAACCGCCCTGGCATCTGGATCCATTTTGGAATCCACTCTAGAGAATGGATCACCCAGGCAACTGGGACATGGGTCGCCAAGAAGGTGATGAATGTCTAGTCACTTTCCTTCTGGTTTTTCCATAATGGTAATGAGTCACAATGCACATTCAAGCTTGTGGCTTAGAACAACAAAGAGCGCACTGAAGGCCACAGGGGCATTACTGTATGTTTGCTATTCCTAACAATAAACTGGAATTTACATTGTGACTCATGCAGGAGAATCCCACCTCAGGCCTCCACATTGCCTATTGCCTATTTGTGAATGGACCTGCGCTTTGAGTTCCTTGGAAGAAAATTGCTATATTAATTGAATGCATTATTATTATTATTATTATTTTCCATTACAGGACCGTACCGTGCCATTTTGCACAGAGCAGGCTGGTGGGTGGGGTTACGAAAAGAGATTCAACAGCCAATGTTCATTGGTTTCTTTATTTGAATTTCCTAGAGGACTCTAAATAGAATTTCCCTTATATAAACTATACATAAAAATAGAAATGGGTATAATGATTTTACTAATTTTAATTCTTATTTTCCCATTTCAACAGGAATCACAGGTCATTTAAAATCATCATGAAATTTAGGCAGTGCTTTTGTGTGTAACAAACACCACATAGTGTAGGGAAAAATGATCTTATCTTATATATATCGCTTTTTTTATATTTTTTAAATAGTTTTAACAGCTTTATTGCAGGTCTCTGAAGGAGGAAGTTGCATACCGTTCTCACCAGCAAAATTCTACACAGGGCTTCTATTAAACTGAAATACTTCTTTATGCAAACAGTTGTTTGAATCAGACGTACAAGTTGTCTGGTATTGTTGTTCTACCAATTGTTTTAGTTATCTTTTGTAAATTTTTGAGACATACAATTGTTTTCCCCTCTCTATACCTATGTATAATAGCGCGTTTTATTTCTCTCCCAGGGCAGCTGATAGGGGGGGACAACCGGGTATGTTGTCCCGGGCCCAGTCCTGAGGGGGGCCCAAAATTTTGTTTTTGCACAGTAATTTTTTTTAGAGGGGGGCCCTAAATGTCTTATTTGTCCCGGGCCCACAGATTCCTATTGGCAGCCCTGCTCTCTCCCTTCACAAATGCTTGAAATGCACTGACCATTTTCCCATCCATTGAGGAAACAACCCTGACTGACCTAGGCCAGACAAAGTCAGCTCAGAGCAGTAGAGTGCGTTTATATGGAAAAAAAATTAATACAAATCAAAATGACTTTGTGCAGTCAAACTTGAATTATATAGGACTAACCCTCACATAACAATGAACCACAGAGAACACACATGAAAACACGAACTAAATACTAGGGATGAGCTGAATATCCGTATCCGTACTCGGAATGGGCATGGCCTTCCTGGAAGTGGGCGGAGCTACTGAAATTGATTTGAGATCGATATGATTTGCTCAGAAATTGCTACATTCGGAACAAAACTAGTTACAGAATAGCCTCCGACTTAAGCTACAGAGCAATATTTTTTATCAAACATCCAGCAATTGCTGTGTAAACCAAATCGATGTCAGGCCAAAATTAACCGCTTCCGGGTAGCGCCACCCACTTCTGGGAAGGCCCCGCCCACATCCATGAAGGCCACGCCCATTCCAAGTATGGATACTCTGATTTATATGCTGATTGGGGTCCAGTAAGTGTCTGATGACCAAAGCAATCAATGTATTCAATCTGGATGTGGTAACATCGAGTCCTGTTAAACAGTACATACAAAATGGAATCAGTGGCTGAAAGCACCGACTGTTGCTCAGCAGGAGGGGGCAACTGTGATAGCTGCATTTGGGGCAAAAGTTGGTTGGTGCGCCCATGAGGCTGGGCATTCCGTATTAACACGTTCATGTGTCTTTCTGTTTTAATAACAGATTGTGACTGACTATGGAAAGGATCCTGGCCTCACAGACATTTTGGACCACTTTGATATCTTCTTGCAGATCATGGTGAACCCTGATGGCTACCAATATACCCATACTACTGTGAGTTCCTGAAGGCAAAACCCTTTATCCATCATTTAGTAGAAACAAGATATCTGGGCAAAATAATTCCTAGTGTATAAATTGTGTAAAATACAATTGTTCCATTATTGCTGCACATTTTTTACATTTATTGTAACGAAACCCACAGTGACTGTGGTGGTAAACTAGTCAATCTCACTGGATAAAACCAGAACATAATCCTATCTGTTTTTGACAACCAGTCCTGTAGTTTCTTTTATTGGTTTTACTTTTACCCCCTTTTTCTCCACTCCCAATTGAGATTTCTTCAATTCCCCCTTAGCCTGCCATGTAAGATGTGGGATAGTGAAGGGCATTCGCGTTTAATCCAACAAGCCACCGAGCCATCCAATTCTCATCACACTGCTTGTTCAAAACAGAAGTCTTTTGTCATCTCATGCGCGGGAGACACATTCACCAACTGTACTTTCATGAATGAAATTACAGGCGCCCGATCTGCACATGGAGTCGCTGGATAGAAATTGGGCTCAGTAGGTTAAGCCGAATTATGTCCAGTGCAGTGCTATGCCAAATTTCCCTGTCTTTCCATTCAAAGTCAAAGGAGCTGTGGTAAGGACCAAACTGTTACCACTGTAGCATAGCTGTTCTGTAGCTGCAACATTGCCCACTAGGCCTCACGGAGCTCCAACCAGTCCTGTAGTTTCATCCAACATCAATTATTGAGGTATTTCCTCATTGAGTTTTAGCTAGACAGAAAGGAGGAAAATAGAGTTGTAGTCAGATATGCAGAAAGGCAGGGTGACAATGAGGAACAACCCCTCTGGGTGTGCATTTTCTATTTTTCCTATGGCCCTATAGGGCTTAAATTGTGCCAGCATTGGTTTCGGGTGGGATATACGATACAACATAGCTCAAATACATTTTGCGAACTTTAGGTAATGTTACATTACACATTTTAGTCATGTAGCAGATGCTCTTATTCAGAATAAACAACGTCTCCCCGCTCAGGGACAAAACAACATTTGGCACAGTCTGGATTTGATCCAGAACTTTCCAATTACAAGTCTAACTCCCTAACCATTGAGTAATCTGATGCCCGATCATCTGCAGCTTGCCATGAGGTATTCTCAGATGAGCAGGACCACCTTACATTGAGAAGCTGTGTGACAGTTCAACAAAACCTTCACTATGTTGTCCCCTGTTCCACAGGACCGGATGTGGCGTAAGACCAGGAAACCCAACTTGGGTTCTACCTGTGTTGGAACGGACCCCAACAGGAACTGGGATGCAGGTTTTGGAGGTACATTGATTACTATTGGTTTTTGGCTGGTCTTTTTAGAATATATAAACTGTCCAACAAAGGTATGTCTGTTCACACACAGAAAATACAATTTTGTTAATATGTTTTGGTATACATTTAGAAATATAAATAAATGTCTATGTATTAAACATGTGTTTAATACATTTGAATATATATATATCTCATTATGACCACCTGCCTAATATTGTGTAGATCCCCCTTTTGCCGCCAAAACAGCAGCTCTGTATGCAACAAACTGTGATGCACTGTGTTCTGACACCTTTCAATCAGAACCAACATTAATTTAGCTATAGTAGCGAGTCTAGTGTTGGTGTATATATACAGTGTATACTTATACAGATGCGTCCATGTTGTGATTGGACTGATTTCGGCTGGATGTTTAGCAACTGTATTATAACTGTATGATATAATATCGATATGAACCAACATCTCTGAAGAATGTTTCCAGTACCTTGTTGAATCTATGCCACAAAGAATTAAGGCAGTTCTTTTAAGGCAAAAGGGGGTCTAACACAGTACTAGCAACATGTAACATGTAAGCAAGAATTTGGCTGGTGAGTGTGTTACACTGTGTTGTCCTAGCTGCTGGCTCTAGCGATAACCCCTGCAAACAGACTTACCATGGACCAACACCTCACTCTGAGTCTGAGGTTCAGTCCATCGTGGACTTTGTGAAGTCTCACGGCAACCTGAAGGCTTTCATAGACATCCACAGCTACTCCCAGAAGCTGATGTACCCCTACGGCTACACCAAAACCCCATGCAAGGACCAGAGGGACCTGGTAAGTCTGGCACAGAGGCTTCCACCTTCTGTACCGTTAACCATATGCCATGTTGCACTTGTTGTCTATTGTATGTGAGGCTGGTTTTATTTATTCCCACAAAGGAGAAATTAACACAAAGTAGAAGGCACAAACTTAAATTGCAAAAGTCTTTTATTTTAAAGTTATTTGGGAGGTATTTCTTATGATTTTAATGACAGAACAGTAGGAATCATAGGTTATGGAAACAGGCATGTAGGTGGAGACAATGAGATGGGCAAAGACAGCAACCAATTGGGCTTAAACCCCCGTTCCCGGGGGCGCGTGCGTTACAGATTCACCAGATCGGACGACCACAGCAACCCTGGCGCCTGATGAATAAATCTGTTGAAATGATCTCATCCACAGCATGAGCTGGCTGGGAAGGTCATCAGTAACCTGGCTACAATGTATGGAACCCCCTACAGGTACGGCAGTGTCATTACCACCATATGTAAGTATAAAAACGAATCTAACCATTCTCCACTCACTTTTATTTATGCAAACATCTTTACTGTCATGACAAGGTCTAATACAATGGCATTTTTAGAATACTGTGTTTTTCATGCACCAGACCAAGCCAGTGGCA
>JACXGM010017866.1:0-19446 GCA_016801145.1 Umbra pygmaea | reverse complement strand
GGTGTCTATAAGGTGTTCTATTGGTTAGAGCATCTGACTGGTGTCTATAAGGTGGTCTAGTGGTTAGAGCATCTGACTGGTGTCTATAAGGTGGTCTAGTGGTTATAGCATCTGACTGGTGTTTATAAGGTGGTCTAGTGGTTAGAGCATCTGACTGGTGTCTATAAGGTGGCCCAGTGGTTAGAGCATTTTACTGGTGTCTACAAGGTGCTCTAGTGGTTAGAGCATCTGTCTGGTGTCTATAAGGTGGCCCAGTGGTTAGAGCATCTGACTGGTGTCTATAAGGTGGTCTAGTGGTTAGAGCATTTTACTGGTGTCTATAAGGTGATCTAGTGGTTAGAGCATCTGTCTGGTGTCTATAAGGTGGCCCAGTGGTTAGAGCATCTGACTGGTGTCTATAAGGTGCTCTAGTGGTTAGAGCATCTGACTGGTGTCTATAAGGCCCCAAATTCAACCCTCAAACAGCAAAGGTGAAAATGCTGTCAGTGTGTCCGTGAGCAAGACAGATAAGCTAAGATAATTCCTGCAAATGAGACTGTGTTCTTAGTCAACTTGTCTGTAATTTATCAATACTTGTAAGAAATGTAAATACATTAAAATATCTTTAGCACCTTGATGTCTTCTTCTCGGCTCTTAGAATTAAAAAACAATAAGCTTACCTTTGTGAAGCAGAGGTTACTAGTGTTAAAAACAATAAGCTTACCTGTGTGAAGCAGAGGTTACTAGTGCGTTTAAGTGTGCATGTGGTCCATTGAGGAATCGAACCAACAAACTTCCAATTACAAATCTGACTTCCTAACCACTGTGCCAACTGAAAACCAAAGTACTGTATACACATGCATGAGTGTATCTCTTGTGCTCTGGTTCAGTTGTGATCACAGAACGCAATGTATCTCTTGTGCTCTGGTTGATTTGTGATCACAGAACGCAATGTTTCTCCTGTGCTCTGGTTGAGTTGTGATCACAGGACGCAATATATCTTTTGTGCTCTGGTTGAGTTGTGATCACAGAACGGGCTGTATCTCTTGTGATCTCACCCCTTCCAGTCAGAAGGTCAGCCTGAAAGAGCGCGTGTTCTCCAGTCCCCGGAGCTCAGGCACCAAAGGAAAAGGCAGCCCCCAGGGCCCCAGCGGACATGGAGGCCAGAGCCAGGGAGGCCAAGGCCAGGGGCAGATGATCCGCCGGTCCCCTAGCGGGGAGAACAGCAACGAAGACAGCCCAAGCAAAGTGCCCAAGAGCTGGAGCTTCGGAGAACGCAACCGGGCGCGTCAAGCCTTCCGCATCAAGGGTGCCGCCTCGCGCCAAAACTCAGAAGGTAGGAGAATCCCACGTGTTTCTAAACATGTTGAGCTCAGTCTACATTTTAAATGAGCTGCTACCCTTCGTGGCCTTATTGTTGCGTAGTCATCCAATCTGCCTTTTCTAAAATCAGTTTGCTGTGTGATGTTGTGCCGTGAGCAGTCAGATGGGGTGAATATATTTCTGTTGTGCTATCTACTATCTAATGTCTTCCTGTTTTTTCCGTGTTTTATTTGAACCACACGTTCAATTGTACAATTACAGAAATACAGCATGGTTGTGTGTTCTGCTGTTGTTGTTGATAAACATCAAGTTATAGAGGACTTCAAAGTTAGAATTCTCATAATGCCATATATGACTAAAATAAAGATTTGGTATACCTTCATAATTTATGGCAGGTTATAATATACCTGTGAAGCATAATATGCATGGTTCTCAATGTAGCTTGATAAAACAGTTTTCATGTCAAACCAAAGTTCTAACATTTCCCAAAGCAATCCTACTGGGAGTAGAGAATTGATATTGGCCTTGTGGCAAACTCCTACAACACTTCAATAATAGTTAAGCATTCAAGTGTTGAACTGTTACTGTCAGTTACTGATCCTAGGTGTTTAACCACATCACAGCATGTTAACCATGTTTCTGTTAATCGTTTTCCGTGTGTTCGTTTATTGGATCTGTGTTGATGCACGTGTTGCTCTAAATGCCGTTTTCTCTGTACCTTGACAGAAAAACATGCATTTGATGCACGATGGGCAAAACTAAATCCTCATCAATTCCTTTTTTTTCCGTTTCTCTGTTTGATGCTGTGCTAAAGTGCTGATTGAGATGCAGGATGAAGAATTCAGACAGAAGAGCTCACCAGGTCAGACAAACTGGGAGTGTTGTTTGAACATCCACGATCAAAACATCTTTAATATCAAGAGAGAATCATTACCCAGTGTGCAGATATATTATCATGTTTTGTTTTTTGTTTGTTAGGCTTTTTTGGATGGTTTGCTAAACCAATCTCTCCATCTCTTCATCTTTGAATCATAGCTGCTTAGATTTTTTTCATTTTGAAATATAGTTTTAATGTGTAGAATATATACAGTAGTGTAGGCTAAAATTAATTTATATTGGCTGGCAAACACCCATATTTTTGTTTATTTATTTATTTTTTAAACATGATAACATCATAAAAACATTTACATGGGAAATACTAATGATATGCTTGCAGATAATTATTTTAGGGTTCCAAAAAAGAATGTCAAATGTATTCTTTATTACAATAAACTAACTTAAAAGTGATTTTGACATTAAACACAAAAAATATGGGACTAATTTCACACATCATATCTGGTAATTAACTAAATCAAAATCTTGTAAAAATATTACAATATTCTGAATTTACAGGCTTTTCTCATAGCGATATGTACAAAATTGATAAAAAAAACATGCAACCTTTCCGTAAAAAAGTAAGTTTACCCTAACCTTGCCCTAACATTAACCTCACTAACCTAGCATATTATCCCTGGACTAAACGTTCTCAAGTACTTTAAATTGTAAACGATTGGTCTATTCTTGGAAGTGTTCCGGTAGAATGGAGATTCAATACGTAAAAAGCCACATTTTGATTGGCCATATCGTCTGTCTAAGTATAGTAATGCGGCGAATTCCATAACATACAGTTAACCCTGGCTTGCCATGAGAATGTGTTGGAATTTAATATGAAAATATCTGAAGTGAACCAATTGATCTAATTCTAAACAGATCTGTAGTTTGGAACCTGTCAATTTAATGCAGTCAATACAGGAAGTTATTTTAAATCACCTTGATATTTTGTGGGATTTGATATAAAAAGATTGTTGTCAATTGATTGAAAAGTAAGACAACATATAAGCTGTTCTAGTTTAGAATTAGAATTTAAGTTTTACTTTAATAGTGTAATCAGTGTAGTGTGCATGTCAACCTCTCATTGATTACACTCTTATTGTACTTGCTCATTATTGTGGCTAAATGATTTGTTGTAATCGCAGCAATACCCATAATTCCAGAACATGGTTAAAGGTTTATGTTAAATAAATAATCTATTTCAGTTTAGAATGATGACAGGCAAGTTGGAAGTATGGGATACTAAATACTTTATATCACACTTTTAAGAGTAATATTTTGATGAATTTGCTACTGTAAGTAGATTATATTACATCCCAATGGTGATATTTACTGCAATATTTCTGCTTGTTGCATGACCATCTATATCAGGGGTATTCAACTCTAACTCTACGGGTTCCGGAGCCTGCTGGTTTTCTGTTCTACCTCAACATTGGACTAAATAAGTCTCAGATTAGTGGGTTAACTCTGGTGAGTGCAATGAAAAAGTGTGATCTGGTGAGTGGTTCTGGCTTCGAGGTCCAGAGTTGAATACCCCTGATCTATATTTTTCCTGTCAAATCACTTCTTGTTCCAAAATCAATATTTTTAATTTTGCCATAAAATTTGGGACGGCCACCAACTTGAGATTCACCTTAGGTAACACTTTCTATTCACACCCTATTGATAATCCATTATTAGCGCTTATTTCGTTTATGTAATGCATTTGTACTGTATAGATCATAATGGGTTATACTTGAGCTTTTGATGTGTGAAATGGGTATTTGGAATTAGTACAAAAACCTTGTACTTTTATTTTTATATTCATTATTTATAAAAACATGTTTTGACATTTATATGAATAGTTTGTGGTTGAATCATGTTGTTCACTGGATGCCAAATTATCATTTTCAGAGCTCAGTGTTGAATGAATAATCATTTAAAAATGTTTAATATCTCAATATTTTCTTAAGATTCTTCTCTGTTATCTGTGAATGTCCATATCCACTGCCATAGCAACACAGTCTTATTTCTATGTTTACAATGTTACTATTGGAACATCTGACTGCATGAAATCAAAAGTAGAACCTTGAATGAAAATATGAAAATTCCATCAGATGTGTCATGAGCCTGAAAAAGTATTTTATCTGGATTTTAAAACATAACAAATGTATACATTGAGCAGATAAAACATGCGTAATGTCAGTTCAATGCACTAATCCATATTGATAATTATTCTTTTTTCATGAAATGAATTTGCCTCCATTTCTATTTGGTTCTGTGTAGATACTGGATGTGAGTGTAAATGGTATATTCTTCTCCCGATAGTACAATGCAGCTACCATGCTTAAATAGAGCACATAAGAAAATATTATAAAAAACTAAAAACTTTATTAAAACTATGCACTACTCCAACAAGCATCTTCAATTGAAGTTATTTTGAAATGGATAAATTTCAGCTGTTGAACTTGAACATCTTTACAAAACATGTGGCTGTGTTTACTAAAAACATAACTAAAATCTAGGATATTTTAAATGTAAAAATAACATCATATCTATAATGTAATACCTACTAATAATATAATAACTTTTTGTTTTATGTAATGACATCAATGATGTAATAACTTGCCAATAATTTAATAATACTTGGTTAAGTTTAGTCAGAATTTTTAGGTTAGGTTAAGTTTTTTTCTGGACCCTACAAGAAATAGAATACAGAACTGTGGGTTTTGCTCATTAGGGCTCAGATTCAGGAGTCATGTTTAGGTATCTGAATATCTGATAGATAAACCTACATTAAAGGTAAATGTTACGGAAGTGACACAGTTGATAATCAATCAATAAAATACAGGGATTTGAGAATACTATTTAATTACCAGTAATTACATATTGTTTTCTTTCTTTACCCAGTTAAAAATGTAATCACCAGTCAATAATATTTTAATATAACATGCACAAAAAATATTTGTTATTTGCTAAGCAGTGTTATTACATTATTGGCAAGTTATTACTTTTTTACTACATACAAGTTTGCAAATGTTTTTATATTATTAGCAGGTATTACATTATTGGCTTGTACATGGCTGCTCATCATTGAAATTCATCAACACTCCCCTTCTTGAGGCAAACATGGCAATAGTCCCTGCAACGTCCTGCATTGTACTTTCAGAGAGTTTGTGTAATGCACCATACATGCCTTGAATATCACCACTACTCTCTGGTTCTTTGTATTTCTTTCCTGATAACATTGTACTATGTTCCAACCCAGTATTTAACAAGCCTCCCCCCTCCTCTCCCCCTCCATTGCAGCAATTGAGGGGTTAATCAGTAAGAAAACATCCCATGTCTGCTAGGGGTTTGGCCACTAGATCTGAATGTTAAATACAGAAGACAAGCAGAAGAATGCACGCCTGACGCATTTAGACCCATTCCATGAGCTCTTTAGCAGGCAGACTTGTAAAAAGTACAAAGTAAAAGTACATGAATTTGGCTGAGTTCACACGTTCTGGAAAGTTCCTAGTTAAGACCAGAATTCCCGGGTTAAAGGAAGTTCATAACTACCAGTGATGAGTAAAAATACTTTTTGTAACTAGTTAGTTATGAACTTGTATTACCTGCTCATTTAAGTTTTATTCAGGAATTTCCCAAAACAGGCGAACTCAGCCAAGTACTTTACTTTGTACTTTTTACAACTCTGTTAGCGGGCGTCATTTCCATTACAGCCCACTCCAACTCCAAGCAAGCAGCCTATAAGCCATGCACTCATCCTCAAAAAAGCTGCCGCTGTTGCATTCTGACCTGCATGAACTAAGCCCTCCAAACAGAACCACAGAACATGGTCACTTGATTGCCCCTACTCCTTCAGAATGGAAGTCATGCTGGGGAATATACAGTATTTCACAAGAGTACATCCCTCATGTTTTTGTAAATATTTGATTGCAACTTTTCATGTGACAACACTGAAGAAATTACACTTTGCTACAATGTAAATTAGTGAGTGTGCAGCTTATATATCAGTGTAAATTTGCTTTCCCCTCAAAATAACTCAACACACAGCCATTTAGGTCTAAACTGCTGGCAACAAAAGTGAGTACACACAAAAGTATACTGAGTATTTGAAAGAAATGTTGTTGCTCTACATAACGATGGCCTAGGCTGTAAAAAGATTGTTAAGACCCTGAAGCTGAGCTGCAGCATGGTGACCAAGACCATACAGCGGTTTAACAGGACAGGTTCCACTCCGAACAGGCCTAGCCATGGTCGACCAAAGAAGTTAAGTGCACGTGCTCAGCGTCATATCCAGAGGTTGTCTTTGGGAAACAGACGTATAAGTGCTTCCAGAATTGCTGCAGAGGTTGAAGGGGTGGGGGGTCAGCCTGTCAGTGCTAAGACCTCTTCTAAAGACCTTCAGACGGTTCTTTGCCATGAGGTGCCATGTTGAACTTTCAGTGATCAGTATGAGAGAGGGTGAGTGCGATTACACCAAATTTAACACCTGCTCCTCATTCACACCTGAGACATTTTAACACTAACGAGTCACATGACACCGGGGATGGAAAATGGCTAAATGGGCCCAATTTGGACATTGTCACTTGTGTACTTACTTTTGTTGCCAGCAAAAAGTAAGGTTTAGACCTTACTATCTGAATGTTGAGTTATTTTGAGGGGACAGCAAAATTATTTTGATATACAAGCTGTACACTCACTACTTTACATTGTAGCAAAGTGTAATTTCTTCAGTGTTGTCACATGGAAAATTATAATTAAATATTTACAAAAGTGTGAGAGGTGTACTCGCTTTTGTGAGATACTGTATGATTCATTTTCATGGCTCTGTAGTTTGGTTGGGAATAGAAGCACAATTTTGTCGGCTGTGGGAGTGACACTAGATACAACAATACTGTGTCCCAAAATATATTGACACCTTTTTAATGTACCTTATTTATTTGTCAATACAGACACATTATTTGCTTTCATTTCTTAGTTTATCAGTCTCTTGTTGGCAGAGTCAGCATTACGTGTTGTTCATTTGTATTTTTATCAGTGATTATTTAGACGCATCACAGCAAAGTCAGTGCTTAAATTTAGAGACATTTCAGTTTGGGTTTAGCTCAGTTTTTTACTTTTTCATGCACGCAACTCAAATTACATATGATTAAATACAGTAGGCCTAAATAAATATACTGAATTCACATACATACATTGTAGATACACGCAAACAAAAGCTGTATCCTCTGAAATATATTGAAATGCAATGAGCTGCTCATTAGCCTCTCATATGCTATCTTACGCCCACCGGTCTCCATAAGGTTCCTACTGTATAATATAAAAATATATATTGTTACACCTTTGGGATGAGGTCGGGTTTGAGCCAACTGGGGCTGGGGCATACCCACTGTGTGCCTGTGCAGTATTTCAGCCCTGAGAAAAACATTGTTTCTACTAATTAGTTCACACAAAGATTATAGATATGCAAGTGCATTAATCACAGGGTTAGCTTTCCTGCAGTAGTGTTTACTGTGCATCCATATTTCCTACAGTTACACCACTGTCTCCACATTAAGCCATGACAGTTCTGTACAGTCCCCTTAGTCTCCACAGCATTCAACATATTGAAACACCATACAGCTGTCTATGTACTCTGCAAATTCTGACACATACAACTGATCAGTCTAAACCTGCATGTTGACTGTGTTGCGGCCCACTGAATGGCGAGTCTGTTGATAATGCTAAATGCTAGCGTAGCTTCAGTCGAGAGCTCACTGAACTCATCAGTCCTTCATGTTTTTGGGCCACAGTATTCAGGCGAACCACTTAAACTATTATTTAGGTACTGCTTTACCCCTCCCACCCATCCCTAGTCTCCTCCCCTTTCCCTGTCTATCCCCTGCATCGGCCAATGAGATGAACCGACACTGCCATTAGCCTGCCCTGGATTCGAACCCAGCTACCAACCCCACACTGTAACCCTGGGCTGTGCAAGTTAATGGCCGTGCCTCAGCTTTGTTCCATGCAGACAGGCTTCCTCAAAGCCAGAATGAGGGGAGGAGCTCGGTGCTTCCGTCCGACCCTAACCCAGGGGAACGCGCTAACACTTGAGCTCTTGTGTGCTTGCTGTTTCCTAGAAGCCAGCCTCCCCGGAGAAGACCTGGTGGATGACAACAAGAGCTGCCACTGCGAGTTTGTTCCTCAGGACCTCACACCTGGACTGAAGGTCACCATCCGGGCCATTTGGTGAGTGTTGTCTTTCAGAGCCTTTCTGTGTTGTGTCCATCTCTCATTTTATTCTGCATTCTTCCTCATGCAGGCTCATATCTGCTCATATCGAGAAAGTTGTGTCACTTTGCTTTACAGACAGGCATTAAATAGACATTTTATGAATCTATTAATGTCCTATTGAGGTTGTGTTTCTTAAACTCTCTCTGTCTCTCTCACTTTCTCAGTATTATGAGATTCATGGTTTCAAAGAGGAAGTTCAAAGAGAGCCTGCGTCCATATGACGTGATGGACGTCATCGAGCAGTATTCAGCTGGTCACTTGGACATGCTGGCCCGCATTAAAAACCTCCAGTCCAGGCAAGACTACCTGCACCTTACTGTCTCACTCTCTCATCTCAGCCTCTCTGTCTCACTTCCTCTTCTCAGCCTCTGTCTCACTCTCTCATCTCAGGCTCTCTGTCTCACTCCCTCTTCTCAGCCTCTCTGTCTCACTCTCTATTCTCAACCTCTCTCCCTGCGTTCACATCTGTTTTTGGGGAAAGCAAAATTGTACGCCTCGCATCGCTCTCCAGCCTAGAACTCGTCGCTCTATGGGCGTTTCGTGGGAAATGTCAATCACTTGAGTATTGGTCTCCCATATAATTCCACATTTTCATTTGTTTATTATGTGTTTCTCATTTCTTAAGAAGCTAAATGGCTATTAATTATGTTCGACGTAGTTTAGCTGGTACACAAGGCGTGATGTGTCCTGATTGGTTGATGCTTCGTCGCTTCAGCCAAAAAAGTTCAACTATTTTCAACTTTTTCCACGCCCTCTCGTCGCCTCCTCTGCTTCCCACGCGTCGCTTCACGTGCACTGCTCTTGCTCACCGCTTGGCGCCTCCCAATTCGTCTTGTACCATAGAGAATACATTGAGACTCGTCGCCCTGACGCCCACCTAAAATGGCAGGTGTGAACGCAAGGTCTGTCTCACTCCCTCCTCTCAACCTCTCCGTCTCACTCTCTTGCTGAAGCCAGTGACTTGCCACACGTTTAGGTTCATAGTACACCACTGGATGAGGGCATTCGGTTCACAAAGTGTTCCATTGCATGCCCTGTTGTGCTCTCCTGGTTGTTGATTAGGTTCTTGTTGGTCTGTTTTCTGTTGTGATGTGTCACAAGCCATTTACCCTATGTTGTTTTTACCACTATATAACCAGGCAATTTGACTAAGAACCAATTACACTAAAAACTAATAGTAAATTTAGCAGTAGCTTGCTAACTACCTGAAATTGACACTACCACACCTGCCTTCATTTTACATAAATTAGTTCTTTAAATTTGACAAGACCAATTGACTACAAAAAACAAGGAAGCATTAAAATAAACCATTTTTGTCTAAACTGTAGTGTTGTTGTATGTCTCTCATTGGGCTGACTTCTGTTAAACTTCTCTTTAGTTTCATAAAAAATGCTTCTGAAAACAACTCAGAATCTTCAGGGTTTATTTCCAAGTGAAAACAATTATTTCCTGTTTCTAGTAGGGAGTTTAGTCAGTAATGAACTGATATCACAATGTATAAGTACTTCACCACAGTGGTTTGAGCTGGCCAGTCATGGATAACATAAAGCGGCAACTTAAACATTCCATATTCTTGGGCATCTCTGGAAAGTACTGTACATGTTGTGAGTTAACAAATGGTTCCACATATATACACTCACCTAAAGGATTATTAGGAACACCCAGTCAATTTCTCATTAATGCAATTATCTACTCAACCAATCACATGGCAGTTGCTTCAATGCATTTAGGGGTGTGGTCAAGACAATCTCCTGAACTCCAAACTGAATGTCAGAATGGGAAAGAAAGGAGTTTTAAGCAATTTTGAGCATGGCATGGTACATAGGGAGCCCCTATGGCTAAGCCCCATACGTTTAGCTACCAGCGGAGCTAACTGGTAGATTAAACCCTTGCCGTATCCGGTCAGCTAAATAGCAAAAACGACCTTAAAAAGGTGCCAGACGGGCTGGTCTGAGTATTTCAAAAGCTGATCAGTTACTGGGATTTATATGCACAACCATTTCTAGGGTTTACAAAGAATGGTGTGAAAAGGGAAAAACATCCAGTATGCAGCAGTCCTGTGGGCTATCCTATCAATATGGGCCAACATTTCTAAAGAATGCTTTTAGCACCTTGTTGAATCAATGCCACGTAGAATTAAGACAGTTCTGAAAGCGAAAGGGTGTCAAACACAGTATGAGTATGGTGTTCCTAATAATCTTTTAGGTGAGTGTAAGTAAATATATTATACTCCTACTAAAAAAAACTGTACCTCGTAATCCAAACCCTAGTCACATCACACAGCCAACGCAAATAATTATTTGAGCAAATGAAATAAATGCAATTTGCAGGAATACATTTGGAATATATTTTCATTTATTTGTCCTAGTATTTGTGTCCTGGGGCTGTTGATGTGCCCATGTTCATTTGATGTGCCCATGTTGCGCCGTCATCCCTGCATTGTGCTGGTGTCTCCTCTGTTTGCCAGGATAGATATGATCGTTGGTCCTCCTGGACCTTCAACACCCCGACATAAGAGGTACCCACCTGATGGTCCCAAAGAGTCGCCCAAACACTCTCCTAGGTTAGGCCTCCCAGAATGCATCGCTCTCACTGAGAGCGCCTCTCTTTGTTCCTTAGTCAGTCTGTTGACAAGCAAGAAAACCTTTTTTGTCTCGTCCTACTCAATGTGACAGCCTGTGACTAGCAGGGTCTATAAAAAGGACTGTGACGCAGTGAATTGATCAACGTGACAAACACTGCTGCAAGCTGCAAATATCCTTCTCTTAATCAGTGAGCTACATAACAGTACAATAAAAAATGTACCTTATTAAATGTGTAAACGAAGAATAACCTTTCAATATTGTTAAATGCTACTGTAGGCTTATAAAGTTGCTGAGCAAAAAAGGGTTGAGCTGAATCGCCTGCAACGCATTAACAATGACGAGCTTACAGTACGTATAAAAGTACGGTAGCTAAATTCAGCTGCTGCCTATCAGCTATAAGGTGCTTATGAAAACTCTGGAATATTCGCTGGTCTTGGATGCATTTTGGCATGAGGTGTAATGAAGCATGCCACATGACACGCTCTGGCCATTTCAATAGCTACAGCTTTTGATCTTCCGGGATGTAATTGATTATTATTTTAAATGTTCATTCTGCTTTGGGGGAACAGGTGTAGCAGGGTTTCCCCCAGATAATGTGTTAGTTAAGGTGGTCGGGTTGGGCTTGTCATCGGGGGGGGGGGTGCAAAACAACATTAACAAAATGTGCAAAGTTGATCACATTCCATGATTATGGCTGCGCTTGTAACAGAGCTCAATGACATTAAAATACCACGAGATGGCGCTGTTCGGACGCATCACACGTCACATTTATTTTTTGGGACTGCGTAGCTAAGGCGGCAGTGGTGTCTTGTTTAGGCGGCTGCCTTAACAGCAAAGTGCTGCGGGAAACCCTGGGTGTAGTGACACTTTACTTGAAGAAAATGTCAGTTGAAGTGTCTTCATTTTATTCACAATGTACATAATTATTTGTCTCAGCAAAAGTGGTCTGACAAATTCTTAATATTGTAAGGATGTTTAAGATTGGGGTCTACCTATGACATTTAGTAAAAACTTGAAGTAACGTGTTGCTGTATTGTCACGCTGTGTCAAGAGCTATTAAATAGCAATGAGCAGTTGAAATAAAAGGGGAGCAAAGCCTGTAACGCTGTAAGGCCCCCTGTCCTTCTTCTGCTCATCATCCTGTCAGTTGTGTGAACATATGTGACTGTGTTAGTGCCACGTCATCACAGGCATGAGGCCGTACCACTGAACTCAGCACTAGACAGGCCAGCACTGGACCAGCGTGTGGCGCTCACCTCTCCTCACCTTCACTTGCCCTCTTGCAAAAGGATCAGATATTGATCAGATATAGATATGGGTCAGTTACAGATATGGGTCAGTTACAGATATGGATCAGATATAGATATGGGTCAGATATAGAAATGGATCAGCTATAGATATGGGGCACATATAAATATGGATCAGAAATAGATATGGATCACATATAGATATGGATCAGTTATAGATATGGGTCAGATATAGATATGGGTCAGATATAAAGATGAGATGTAGATATGGATCAGATGTAGATATGGATCAGCTATAGGTATGGGACAGATATAGATATGGGTCAGATATAGATACGGGTCAGAAATAAAGATCAGATATAGATATGGGTCAGATATAGATATGGGTCAGATATAGATATGGATCAGATATAGATATGGATCAGATATAGATATGGGTCAGATATAGATATGGGTCAGATATAGATATGGATCAGATATAGATATGGATCAGATAGAGATATGGATCAGATATAGGTATGGGTCAGAAATAGATAAGGATCAGGTATAGATATGAATCAGATAAACAGATCAGATATAGATATGGATCAGATATTGATATGGATCAGATATAGATATGGATCAGATATAGATATGGATTAGATATAGATATGGATCAGATATAGATATGGATCAGATATAGATATGGATCAGATATAGATATGGATTAGATATATATATGGTTCAGATATTAATAAGGGTCATTCACCCTTTTCTTCTCTTTATCATAATTCTTCTTTACATTTGAGCACCTAATTTGAAGGTCAATAAGTATATATCTTTATTTGGGGGGGGGGTAGTACAGTGTGTATTTTAGGGTGGTTTTTATTTCTCTTTTTGTCTGTGCCAATGTCCATTACTCGCAAGTTTCTTTCATGTACATTGTGTTGATACTACACATTTACTACACATTTTCTGTTTATCTTTTGACATGGTAGAGTTGACCAGATTGTTGGTCGAGGTACTCCGGTCCCCGATAAAGACCGTCCCAAAGGATCCACCGATGGGGGTGTTGAAGAAGACCCAAGCATGATGGGACGTCTTGGGAAAGTAGAAAAACAGGTGTAGTATGCTATATTTCAATACCACTACTTATCATGTCCCTGTTGTATTTTGCCCTCACACTAGTCCACCAAACCGCGGTGTCGTCCTCTCTGAGCAGGTCATATCGATGGAAAGGAAGCTGGACTTCTTGGTGAACATCTATGTCCAGCGTATGGGCATCCCCCAGTCAGAGACGGATGCCTACTTTGGGTCCAAGGAGCCTGACCCGGCCCCACCCTACCACAGCCCAGTGGACCACATGGAGAAAAGTGGTCCCATCACCAAGATCATCCGCTCCAACAGCTCGGCAGGACAGAAGAACTTCGACCCCCCACCAGCCTGCTCCGACCGGGGAATCCACTGCCCTCCGTCCACCTCATGGCAGCAGCATCCTGCCAGCGACTTCCAGCAGCGCAGCCAGGGCAACTCCCCCTCCCCCGTAGCGGATTCCTCCCTGGTCCGCATCCCTCCTCCGCCGGTGCACGAACGCTCCTCCGGGGGTCACAACGGCAGCAACCGCGGGTCCCACCGTAACAGCGGTGGCGGAGGAGGCTTCTCCGGCGAAGGCGACCGCGAGGGCAAGCCGGACAGTGACACGTCCATATCCATCCCGTCAGTCGACCACGAGGAGCTGGAGCGATCGTTCAGCGGCTTCAGCATCTCCCAGTCCAAGGAAAACCTGGACTTCCTGAACAACAGCTACTTCAGCAGCGTTTCCCGCTGCGCCAAGGTCAGGCCTTACATCGCGGAGGGCGAGTCTGACACCGACTCAGACCTCTGTGCCCCCTCGCCCCACTCTGCTACTGGGGAAGGTGCTTACGGAGAGCTAGGTTGGTCAGGCTCCAAGTAGGAAAACATCAGAACCTCTTTTGAGAAAACTGTGCGGTTACTCTACATTTGAGGTCAGACCTGAAGATGCCAGGCCGTTGCCACCAACGGTACTTAAGCCCTCAGCTGCCCGTAAGTGAATGCAACAGAAAGAGTGCAAAAGAATCGGACCTCAGTTCAGCTGTCTCATCCAGATAAAAGCAGTTGTTGTTTTCATACTGGAAATTATTCCAGCATTGACTTGAAACAGAAACAAGTGTTGACATGTATTGACAACACACTTACGAAGGTTACGTTCGTCAGTGATTGTTTTAATCTCTGCAAATAGAATGCAGATTTATTTCCAATCTTGTATATGAACATAGAGATGCCTAAAAGTAACTAATTGTATCTATCTTCTTTCTTGCATTATTTTTGCTAAATGTCACAAGTGAAATTGCACCTAACGTGTAATATACATTTTCTATGCCAAATTACTTTGTTCTTTATAGTAAACAGCAGAGGATGTGTTTTGAATTATGGCTGAGAAGACTATGGCTAGTGGCCATTAACCATAGGTGGTGAAGGCACATTTGACCAGTCCAGTTCCATGTGCACTTATGTTTCTTGTAGTTGTTGTCCACAACCCTTTAAGTCTTCTTTGCATAAATATGCAAAAACACTAATGTTATTTCCATCACGCTACTCACGCAATGATTGTAAATACTGTATTCTATTAAATACCCACAAACATCTGTGAAATTTATAAAGTTGCTTTCCATAATATTGAATACAACCCATTTTTGCACATTTTTATTTGTGAAAATGATCTGTATACGATCTGTAAAAATAGTTTTATTGATTTCATAATATTATTGTATGTATTTATATGCATTGTATTAATTTGCTCTATAATATATGAGTTGCAGCTGTATTTTTAAAACGTTTGGCCAAACAGTTTTACTAGAGAAATACTTAAATGCACTGATGCTTATTGAAGTACATCTATGACATGCCACAAAATCAGAAACATTAACAAAATTTAATAACATCAGTTGAAGTTAGATAAAGGTTTTGAAAATCTGTCCATACAGTTTATTTTCAAAATTAGAAAAAGTAAATCAAATATATCCAGGCATGCAATTAAATCATTTTGGGTCAAAATAAAACAGGCTTGGATGTAATATTTAGGGTGAGCCAAAATTGATACATTTACTTTCTGTTGTCTCCTTTAAAATGCCCTGTTAGACATTAACTGAATCCTGTTATATATTAATAATTCTGTGTCTGTGTATGTTTATACAGTTGATGTTCTTTTCTTATGTTTCATGTACAACCATGTGTAAGCATTTTAGTCAAAAAACATTCATTTTTTTCTATTCAGAAAAATGTCAAGGGCTGACCTGGACACATTTATTACTGACAGCAAAACGTTTTGTGACTAAATTACTCAAAATCAATTTCATTAAATTAGTGTGTTTAAATTAATATTCAAACACTTAAACATGCATTGTTGCATAAGGGAAAATGTAAAGGTTAGTATTTTCCCATAACAAAGTTCTTGTACCCCCAGTATTCTGAATGAAAAGTTCCAAAAGAACTAAAACAGCTATATTTCCAAGGTTTATCTGACAACGCAAATTACTGCAGGGAAAACAAGAATGTTCAATAGTTACAGGTTCTAAATGTCATATTTATATAAATATGAAGAACAGTTTGTTTTGCTTGATACATCAACGATACCCTGATTGCTTCTTTACACACATTGAGTATTCTCAAAAGGCCTTGGATGTTATTATTTTCATTTTTTTATTCTTTGTTACAGGTGACATTTGACTGCTGCAATCCTGTTCTGAGAACAATGTGCTTGTGAATGTATTTTGGAATGTCGTCTCACTCAAGCTGTTACTTATCACTGTTAGCATACAGCATGTTAGCACTGCTAGAACACAGCATCAATGTTAGCATACAGAATCACTGTTAGCATACAGCATGTTAGCACTGCTAGAACACAGCATCAATGTTAGCATACAGAATCACTGTTAGCATACATGCTTTCAGGTAGGTAATACAAAGACAAGTTTCATAGAAGGCACAGCGGACTGCAGACAGAGCAATACTTCATGGCACTTTAATGTTGCAATCCCTTAAAGCAGGGGTGTCAAACCAGATCCACAAAGGGTCTAGTGTCTGCAGGTTTTCGCTTTTACCTTGTACCTGAATGATTGAATGTCACTAATTGGTTAGGATCTTGCCTCACTTGGCAGTCTATGTCTTAATTGGGCTCTAATTGAAAGGGAAAGACCAAAAACCAGCATACACTCGGCCCTCCGTGGAACCGGTTTGACACCTGTGCCTTAAAGCCTTAAAGATGCTCTGTGGAAATGTTGTATAAATTTCTTGCCAGTAGTAGAGCTGAAGCTTTTCTATGTTTTTAGTATGCTACTACAGTATACTTATACACTCACCAGGCATCTTATTAGGTACACCTGTTTAACTGCTCATTAACGCAAATATGAAAATGCCTTGTTGGTGGCAGAGGTCAGAGGTCAGAGGAGAATGGACAGACTGGATTGAGCTAATAATAAAACAACAGTAACTCAAATAACCACTTGTTATAACCAATGCAGAAGAGCATCATTAAACACACAACACGTCGAACCTTGAAGCAGTTGGGCTACAGCAGCAGAACACCACACCAGTGCCACTCCGGTCAGATAAAAATAGTAAACTGAGGCTACAATTTGCACAGGCCCAACAAAATTGGACAACAGAAGATTGGGAAAACAGAGTCTCTGATTTCTGCTGTGACATTCAGATGGTAGGCTCAGAATTTGGCGTAAACATCATGAAAGCATCCTGCCTTTATTAATGGTTCAGCCTGGTGGTGGTGGTGGTGGTGGTGGTGTAATGGTGTGGAAGATATTTTCTTGGCACACTTTGGGCTCCTTAGTACAAACTGAGCATTGTTTGAATGCCACAACCTACCTGAGTATTGTTGCAGACAACGTCCCTCCCTTTAGGAACACAGTGTACCCATATTCTACTGGCTACTTCCAACAGGACAACACGCCATGTTACAAAGCTCACATCATCTCAAACTAGCACCTTTAGGATATGGTTAAACGCGAGATATGCATCACGGATGTGCAGCTGACAAATCTGCAGCCACTACCTGATGCAATAATGTAAATTCACTCAAAAGAATGTTTCCCACAACTTGTTGAATCTATGCCACGAAGCATTAAGAAAAACGTGGGTGTAACCTGATGCTTACGAGGTGTACCTAATGAAGTGGCGAGTGATTGTGTAAATGCAATTTAGCTGAATTTAAAGTGATTAAGATCATACAGTGCATCTTTTTGTTTTCTTTTACTTTATCAGTTTACAGCATAGCCTATATAAATTGTACTTATTCTATGCTTGGCTTCATCAGTATCACGGTCACATGGAATTTGTGGCATGCTGTAAGCATTCCAAAGCTGTTATGGAAATCTTGACTGTATGATTGGTCACTATGATTGTTTCTTGTGTTTTTATTTCACCAAAGTACTCCTTTTTTGGGGAAGACAATGCTTGCCAGCTGTATGCCAGGAATTTAAGTTCTACAATGTAGCATTACCGTGTATTAGACTTAAATCCATTAACTTATCAAAACTGTAAAATAAACTTTGTTATTCAAAATGGGTATATGTGTTTTATACTTTTGTCAGTTTATCACCTTTTGGGGGTGTTGAATGATAGAATACAGTATTTCAATCATAAACTAACCAGATGTCATTTTCCTATTGAAAGGAATGATACACGGCATGTATTAAAGTTTTTCAGAGTAGAGGATGTTCCAAATCCATCTCATGAAGATAAGTTTATCCAAATCTAAGAATTAGAAACAATTAAAATGTAGATGTTCCACTGGCTAAATTAAATAGAACATAACCATGTAATTTCAGAGCTGAACCACAAGAGGCCACTAAACACTCACTGGTTGACACCTGCCTTGTTTTTTTATAGGCCTACAGATATTAATTATCCATTATGCCTCCCACTTAAGACACAAGCACCTACTCTACACACAACCACACACACACACACACACACACACACAATATAGAAACTGATGTTGGACAAACTGAACTGGTTAATCTACCCTGCCAGTACATTTACCTACCTCTTCTCTTTATCATGTACAGCTTGTACATTTAAATCTAGAATCAGAGAAACAGATATTCCAAAACAATATTATAAGCAGGGTTTGAAATGAGAGAAGTGAGGAGGGTCCAGCACCCTCCATCAACCGTCTCCTTGGGACACACCAGACATTCCACAGTGTAGCTGTAGCCACTGAGCTAGCACACCTGCTTCAACTTATTTTCCATTGATCAGGCCATTGATTAGTGAATCAGATAAGCTAGTTCAGCTGCTACAGCCAAATTGTGGAACGTCTGGTGTGCCCCGAGGAGAGGGTTGAAAACAACGGCTCTTGAGCTATGGCTCTTCAACTGGTTCAACAGAACCGTCAAACTTGGTATTCCAGCGACACATAACGATGTGCAGGGCTGTGTGTTTTACATTTGCAAAGAAATAAATCAAACAAAATCAAGCTGCAGCAGCACAAAGACATGTTTAAACTGAACAACGGATGAATGTTGCTATAATTAATGCAATTTGATCATTATTTGTTGTCTAATAATTGCCCATACAGAACACTAAATAATTCCTACTTAACGTACTGATTGTTGAATAACATGATCCAAACAGCATTATACAACTCGGCCTCTAAGTTATAAGACTAGTGAATGACTGAATCGTTCAATTTAAATGTTCATTTGAATGGTAAGCCATTTCATGTTTCACCGGTAGAGGGATCTGGCATGATCTGTGCAATACTGACTCAAATGAACAATGTTCATCTAAAGATTAATTCATTTTTCTGAACGACTCGAAAAGATCTGAGTCAGTAAAGAGTCGGACTTCCCATCACAACCTTCTATAATTCCCTTCTATTTCTTGTCTACATTCTCCCACCCCCTAGCCTTTCCACCAATACCCCCAAAGGTACAGACATCTCCCCCAATCAACCTTATCCTAAATTAACAAATGTAGTAGGGAGTAAAGGATACCATTAATATGCACAATAAATTACTACATTGATAAATGATATATTTCCTTTTCCCTTTTGCAATAGTTTGGGTTAAGAACGGAGAAATGCTTAATAAATGCCTATAGAGGATTTATAGAATAGACGTGGTTGGATATTTCCTAGCTAACTCTCTGACCTAATAATGATCATTTAT
>JACXGM010017865.1:9206-19545 GCA_016801145.1 Umbra pygmaea | reverse complement strand
AGCAGAACATATATGAGAAAGGAGCAGAACATACATGAGAATGCAGCAGAACAGAAAAAGTTACAACATGGCAGAATAGAACTGAGTCTGGTTATCATACTGTCACTATCACAAGACAAAGGACACACTGGGTGTTTTACCTTAGACTGTGTGGGGGTATCCATGAGTGTGTGTGTGCATAAAGTAGGTGTGTGTTTGTGTATTTGTGTGTTTGTAGGTGTGTGTGTATGTGAGGATGTGTGCATCTGGTGTTGTATGTGTCTGCAATTGAACGCTGTGGTCAAGCCTTATCATGGACCAGAGTAGACCAATGCATAGTATATATTCACGGGTTTAATGACAATTAATATGGTCCATCCAAAAACCCAAATATAACTGTTAGTTCTCTTATCAAGTTCACCAGCTATCATTCAGTGTGCTATATTTTGCCAGGATATCAACAGCAGTTAATATTCAGTGGATGCAAGGTGGGGCATCATGTCAGGCCTGGTGGAAACAGAGTCAGAGAGACGTACAGTAAATTCAACCCTGAGCGTCTATACAAACACATTGAAATGCACTCATTTGATTATCTTAAACACTATTAAAATAGCTACTCTCTGACACCAGTGTCACATAGACACAACAAATACAAATGCAGAAACAAAGGAAAAAAGACACACCTAACCCTAACACGATACTATACAGCAAAAAAAACACCTATGAATAATTTGCACTGTCACATATATTATAATATCACTGTGGGGACCTTAAACATTATTCCCATTAAAAATCATGATTTTCATAACCCCTAATCCAAACCCTAACCCCTCAACAAAACCCCAACCCTAAATAAAACCCCACCCTAACCCTGAACCATAATCTAAACCCTAACTCCTAATCAAAGTCCCACCCCTAATCCTAATCCAAACCCTAACTCCTAATCAAAACCCCACCCTTAAACCTAACCCCTAATCCAGGCCTTAACCCCTAAGCAAAACCCCAACCCTAAACAAAACCCATCCTAACCCTGAACCCTAATACAACCACTTAATCTAACTCTAGAATTAAACTCTAATCTTAATCCATGAAAGTAAAGATTTTCCCATTTTCCTTGTTTTACTATGCTTGCAGGTAATTTGTGGAGAAGGAAATTAAGAGTACTAGCAGTTATCAGGTGGAGTTTTAGATAATGTGTGTACATGTTTGATAGAAGGTAATGGGGGCAAGGATGAGAGAAGAGACAGAGATGTATAAAGAGAAAATTGAAGAATTAAAGCAAAAGGGTTAGGGGTGAGATAGGAACACGGTATCACAAATTCACATCAAGACAAATCTTTCATTTCACTTCTGAATCAGACATTAAAGGGGAGCTAAATGCCCCTGGGTGATTTGTCATGTTATTAACATGGTAACGTTGATTTATTATTAACTAGTTA
Source organism: Umbra pygmaea (assembly GCA_016801145.1). Lineage (NCBI taxonomy): Eukaryota > Metazoa > Chordata > Actinopteri > Esociformes > Umbridae > Umbra > Umbra pygmaea. Next base: position 18,127 of record JACXGM010017865.1, on the reverse strand, counting down.
AAACTGACACCCTGAATGACAAATCTTTTCATCCTCTCTTTTCACTAAAACTTTTCTGTTACACTAGGTCATTATAAATTGAAAACAATACCAGAGGAGGAAAGCATCGCATGGATGGCTGTCAGGTCAAGTCACTGTCTGCAGACCTAAAATAAAAATGGCAGCACACTAATAGTATACTCACTTATTACTTTGTCTGGTGCTAGTCAAACACACTACCTCTGGAGTCAGATTTAGCATCTTAACTGCCCATCTACCATTACTGTCCACTACACACTAACAACAGAGAATTCGATAATCCTAAAACTACAGTACATTCACCCCTGCAACTACAAGTCAGTCATCAAGTCTTATAATGTTTCCCTTATCTGTGAAGAACTTCATATAGACATTGAATGTGAATATATTGTGAAGACGGTGCAGGAGACAGCCAGGGAAAACTGAGCAACACACGAAGAGCAAAAAGAGTGTGGTGGAGAAGATGTTTAACTACAAACACAGACACATAAAAACCTTAACAACACACTGAAACAATAAAAACAACACTAACAACCAAGGAGAAAAAGGAGCACAACTTACAATTGCTCTTCGTCTCCATGACTAGTCCCATACCATAAAGCACAGATGCACAGCCAGTACCATTGCAGCATATCCACCAACAGTGTGTTATAAGACAGTATTAATAAACAGCTCCACCAGAGATATGCAAAGCAGAAGAGCTTATGACATATTATTAGGCCTATTACATGGAACGATTAGATTAATCACATTACTGAATATACACTCAGCAGAGCTCTGTTCTCCTGCTGCAGCCTATTGCTTTTATATTGTTCACTACTTTTGATAAAGTTCCTACAAACACATGAAATGTAGTGTACTACATATTGACTAAGGTGATATTTGGGACAGAGTCAGACATGTTTTACAGCAGCGCTATCAACCTGTTGGCAGACACAACTCTATAACCAGGTAAAAGATGGATAGCTGTGTTCTCTCCCTCCCTCCCTATGTCTCTCCATCTCTCTCGCTCTCTTTCTATCTTTCTCTCTGCCACTAAGAGCTGCTTATCACCTCACACCTCACACTCTTCCTCATATATTTTGGCCTGGTGTGAACCAGCTAGCGACACACCACAACACCCACTTCCTAGTGTACAGTGTAGACATTCTCCCACTGGAAGAGTGAACTGAAATGATCTGAAACGGGTGTTGGTGAAATGTGAGTCAGGCAAAGATTGTGGGGGGGTGTCTTGTGAGAATTTAGGAAGAGACGAGGTGGAGTGTGTTTTGGTGATTCACATGGAAGGAGTGAGAGGGTAACAGGGGTGAGTGTTGGAGCAAGGGGAGGGGCCTGAGTACTTTGGTGAACATGTTTTAGCTCTGTCGTAAACATCTAATATGGCAAAAAACATTGAAGTTAATGGCAGAAGTGTATACCACCGCCCCATGTATGCACACACACGTATGCAGAAGTACACCAATGCACACAAACACACAACCACAACCAGCGCACAACACAGACTGGCTGTGACACCTCACAGACCACACACACGCGCACACACGCCTCACACACAAACCTCTTTAGTGTAACACCACATGTTTTCATTCCCATCCTTCAGTGTAACACACCACATGATCGCTGTCCCATGCATGAGTGTAACACACCACATGATATCAGTCTTATGCTTCAGTGTAATCAGTCTTATATTTCAGTGTAACACACCACATGATTTCAGTCCCATGCTTCAGGGTAACACACCACATGGTCTCAGTCCCATGCTCCAGTGTAACACACCACATGATCTCAGTCCCATGCTTCAGGGTAACACACCACATGGTCTCAGTCCCATGCTTCAGGGTAACACACCACATGATCTCATTATTTTGCTTCAGTGTAACAACACATGAACTCAGTCCCATGCTTCAGTGTAACACACCACATAATCTCAGTCCCATGCTTCAGTGTAACACACCACATAATCTCAGTCCCATGATTCAGTGTAACACACCACATGATCTCATTATTTTGCTTCAGTGTAACACACTACATGATCTAAATCCTATGCTTCAGTGTAACACATCACAGGATCTCATTCCTATGCTTCAGTGAAACACACTACATGATCTAAATCCTATGCTTCAGTGTAACACATCACAGGATCTCAGTCCGATGCTTTTTACACACACCAGAATGAAGCAGGCAGAGTCACAATTTGTATGAAACATTACAAAAACATGTTTTTTTTGTCAGAGTGACAAACTAATAAATATATAGTATATACACACACACACACATAGATATACATACACATACATCTTAGTGTCCCCAAAACTCATAACTGTCACAGGAAATGTCTTGAAGTATTTTTTTTCTTCTTTTTAGTACAGACAGGTAGACCACCCACTTCTTATAAATTACAAAACACCCAAAATGATTGATAGGCAGGCAAGGATGAATAATCTCTTCCAGAACAATTTGGAATATTTTCCAATAAACCAGACAGTACAAAGTCCTAGACCCAGAACCTCATTACTGCATTGCAAAGTCCTACAACCTCATTACAGGTTTGTCAGACCATACGCTCACACACTCATTGCTAGAAAACTCTTCAAAACAGAGTTGAATTAAATAATTGACAGAGGGGTAAAAACTCAATCTATTGATTCCAATGAAAGACCTGGAACATTTTCAGAATGAGTTAAAGCTAATAGTGAGGTATGTAACATTTGATGTAAATCACAATTTAACAAATTTAAATAGGTTTTTTGCAAGTTGTTTTGCAAAATATAGCCTGATTGAACAACAATATATGACGTGAAGATAGATGATGTTTAAAAATTGCTTAAAATCATGCCTGAAGTTCACCAAGCCTATAAAGAACCGGAGACAATGCCAGTGACCACTAGGAAAGCTTTTTCTCAAAATGATCAGTTAGAAAAAGCGAAGAGCAAAGCCATTGGGGAAATCATTGATAAATTTACTGGTAACGTTCAGTTGGGTGATTTATAATTGATGCTCAATGGGAAGAGCCTGGTCAATTACACCTCACATGATTATTTGCTTGACTAAAATGTGGCAAAAGTTCACCCAAAAATGTGTTCACGATACACAGTTACAAAAATCATTGTTTTTATTACTCTAAAGTTTATTAGTGAGCAAAAGCTTTTCTCCTTGCTGTCAAACTCAATGGTAAATGGTGTTTGAGGTCTTAATATTATTTGATATGTATGGCCTTTATATTTGAAGTTGTTTTTTGCGTTATTGTGTTTTATCTTGGCCAGGTCATTGCAAATGAGAATCAGATCTCAGTTGGCCAAACTGGTTAAATAAAACATAAAAAATATATAATTTATAACACTACAGAGATCACATAACAAACCCATATTACCCAGCTAATTAACAATGTAATCAAGTTAATTTGACAACTATATAGATGCCTGTCTTTAAAACCACTAAGACTAAACCAGCCAGAAGTTAACAACTACCAGCCTATCAGTATATTGTCAGTCCTCTCTAGTGAGGAAAATGTTGTAGCCGAAAAGACTGCCACTATCTCTCAGCCCTGAGGCCAAGCTGGATATAAAGGGGTTGTAGGGGTAAGTCTTCCTAAACATACGGAAAGAATTTGACAGTGAATCAAATACCCCTTCATTACAAACCAGTATCAAGCTCTAGCAAAGTGTTTATTATATACATTTTTTCAAGTCAACAAGATCCAGTGGGTTTGGATGAACCTGTTATCACCAAGGACGTGCACCATGGGAATGCCCCAGGGCTCACTCCTCTGACCTCTATTTTTCAGGTTGTATGTATATCAGTAGCCTTCCCGCTGTGTGCAGAGGAGTCACAATCAAGGTGTACGCTGATTACATGGCCATGTTTCAAAGCCCATGCAAAAAGTGCTGAGGAAAACCTGAAATGTAAGAGCAATAGTGGCCAAACACTCAAACAAACATCAAAAGCAGCTGATCTACAGTACCATGACATCCCATTAAACAGCACAAACACCCAAACTGTCACAGAATTCAAGCACCTTATCTTAAACCTCAACTTCAAAACGCACAGCTAAAAATATACATTCAGCTTGACCAACTTCAAAAACATTCTCTCCAACTACATGTAACTGTCTTCTCTAAACTTTGAAACCCGACTGTACATTACCCTCACAAAAAGCACATAAAATGCAGGAAAGGAATTCTCTGCAGTATCACATTTAAAATAGAATTTTCAGGTTTTTTAAATTTTAGATTGTCCTCAAACATCTGCCTGGTATTCAAGATGATGCACAATTTAACACATCAACCTATGAAGGCTTTTGTCAACTGCCCAATTAGAAACTAGGGTCCTGTAAATTGAAGGTTACAAGAACTTGCATCAGGTGGGAATGTCACATCCCTAAACAGTCCACAACCTAACAAAGCCTTTTCATAGAAAGTACTAAATACATGGACTGGCCTCTCCTCCTTGAATGCTCCACAGCCTCCTTGCCTTTTCCAAGTCCAATCAAACATTTCATTGATTACTTTCTAAATCGAAAAATAAAAGACACACTTAACACAAATTGGGTTTTGTGCAATGTATTCTTTATACCAGCTGTTTGTGTTAGACCACCAAACTATTACTATGTTCAATAACAATATGCAATGAAGATTTATTTGTTTTGATTTCAAGTAAAATAGTCAATATTGCTGGTTAAATCTATGACACCGAAGTATGCTTACTGTATATTGCCAATGTAACATATTTATCTTAGTGACTTAATGTGTGCATACAGTTATTATAGCCCCAGTAGAAATGAAAACCAGCATAATTTGCCCAGAGCATGGCTAAGACTAAAGTAGGAATGATCCCAATTACAAGATAGAGAAGGACACTGTAACTTCTATTAGTGTGCTCTCTGTTTCCCTAGACCATCCCTGCGGATATCTAATCTGCGTTTTAATAGCACTGACACACCCTTGATATGTGAACACAGATAACTGGGTTCACAGGAAAAATAGACAAAGTGCGGGGAGTGGGGGGAAGAAATAAGTTAACAGGATGTCATGGAACAGGAGGATGGAAGCAAGGAGAAAGGCAGTCACTGTGAAACTTTTACAGGGTATGAGTGTCTTGAAATTAGTCATAAAAGAAAGGATGGATTGGAACACAACAAAGACCGAGTTAAAAGGACAAAATATGTGACAAACAAAATAATTTAAAATAATGGCTTCCTGCTGTGTATAACCTTCATCCATGAGGGGAAGAAGGAATATGGAAAAAAATGCAGTGGTGACAAGTCTCATTTATAGTATGTTTCTTTTGACGCAGTCTTGACGCATTTGGATAGATTCCTATTTCATCCTGCAACTGAATGTGTAATTCTTGTGTCCACAACATGTCCACGTTTATATCCAATATATTATGGTATGTTGCAGATATTTTAACATTGTTAATATGAATGTAGATAGGCCTACTTCAGTATTTATGGAAAGACTTTAGGCAGAATATTTAAATAAGTTGCCCAGGCCTTAAATGTTAGATTTTAAATATTGGGGAAATATTGTTATTTGGGTAGTAATATGTCGGCTATACCAAAGGTAAATGGCAGTTTACAGTTATTTTCATGTTACGCAGTACTATGATACATTGACACAACTCGAGGGTAAAATTCGTATAATGTATTGTCTCAAACAACTAAAACCGATTGAGGAAAAAGGTGTGTGAAACTGAGGGATTTCCATGTATTTTATTAGCCTATTCGTTTAAGGTAGGCCTACACACTTGCCCGTGGTATAGCTACTTAATATAATTTCCGTCCAATGTCGAGAAATGTGAACGCTGTGCCAAAAATGCAATATAGGCAAACTTGAAAAAGAACGAGATCTGGTGTTAATGAAAATTGGTATCCGTCTTAAGAGCTGTAAAAAAATCAGTTTTCTTTGGGCTTGGCACAGACACAAAACTTTGTTGGACTGTTATGGGATTATTTTGCTACTCAAACATATAAGAGACAAACGGTCAAATACAAGGAAATTATGTTGTCATTTGTACAACAAAAATGCACCCATCCCACTGACAGATGTGGACAGCAAAAATAACATTTATGATTCCTCTCTCGCTCTCCACTGTAGCCAACTGGATGTAGCCTACTGTACCTTAGCATTCGACAAAAACTGGTCGAATCAACGTTCTTCCTATGTCATTAAAAAAACTATAATTGCTTTGAATCAATGTGAAAACGGATTTGATATTCACAAACTTGTTTACGCATGGGAGAATTGTATTTTATTCAACAAACTCAATCAAATAAAATATATTTATTGACAACTCAACCAAATGAAAATTAAAACTACATGTTGAAATTAGCCTACGTAGTCTAATTGACTACTAGCCTACCCTAAATGAAATGTAAGCAACGTGTGTAAACAGATTTATGTCTAAAAAGAGAATACACCATCATAATTTGGGACATAAAAATAATCGTTTTTTTGAATAATTTAAAGTATTACCAGACCAGTTCCACTAATGTTAACTTGGTTTTGGGAAAGGCCTAATGGTGGAAGCGACAGTTTTCTATACAGGTATATGCTGAAACGGTTGACTTCAACTTATGATCCCATGTATCAATTGCAGAAGGACAGTTTGGCCTTTACTGTTGTCTTCATGTTTGGTTGCCACACAGAAACGAAAAATGCCTTGCATATATATTGAAAAGGCAGAGACTTGGCAAGGGGGACATTTTAAATGCGATTGGGTAGATTTATACTGTCCCCGCTGCGGTGTGGCATTCATAACTTTTAAATAGATGGCATTGTCAGTCTAAACCGTACCCTCATTAGACTATCGATGGAGTTGGCGTAAATAGCAAGTAGATCGAAGTAGCTACATTGGCAGGTATAGAGTAGGCAACATACACTTAAACCTTTATGGCAACAAGGAATGCTTTATGCATTTTAAATCTTGAAAATATAAGCTACCTATGCATTTTTATTAGAGATAGTGGAATAGCACAAGAGCAAATAATAAGAGAAATATCCTAATCTTCTAATTTTGCAGGTTAAAATAGGCTTCTGTCCCAAATTCGTACAAGAAATAACCTGGCGCTGAGAACAAATTATTCTACAGCATTTGAGAAAATATATTGATTATTTATTATTCAATAGCATACCAACGCGTTTAATATTGGTTTTGTAGGATGCATGTTCGACACATGTTCGGAATAATAATAGTATAGGCTTTCATTAATGCTGGCATAGTAATTAATTAATTAATTAATTAATAACCTGTTTTATTAATTTAAAATGTATTTAAATGTATTGAATATGTCTCAAATGACCCTGTACCTTAATGCCCAACACATTCTAACTAATTATTCGCGCAGTTCATTTGTCTTTTTTATTTCAACATTAGAATCAAATTCACATAACTCTGAGGAGAAAACGTGGCTGTTAATTATTTGTAACTCAGTGGAAACCTTTCAAAAAGTAATAGCTCAGTCATTATTTCAAAAGTTAAATGAATGACTAAGAAAAAAACGTAGAATGATGCAGTTTTATTTAAGAGAAATGTGTGTTTTGCTGAAGCACAAACACACACACACACACACACACACACACAGGCTATATATATATTCATATATATATATATTCATATATATATATATATGAATATGTACTTATGAATACTTAATACGTTTCAAATTGGGACAAACAACACGCATGTCCGCGAGAGCGGCATTGGACATTTGATGCGTTATTTAAGAAAATATAAAAATATCCCTAGTGTCACCATAACATTCGGTCAAAGATAGGTCTGCATTTTTAGCCATGTTTAAAGTTAAAATGCATATGATGAATATCAACGGAGAGGTGGAGTTATCGAAATAAGTCCCTAATCGACAATGAAGTACAGAGTTTGATTAAGAGAAGAAAACTTTATGCACAGCTAGAAAGGTTTCCCAAGTCTTTCCCGCTTTACAGAAACATTTAATTTGACCTATCTAATGCACAGGTCGCATCGATGTGATATATAATAATGGACTGTTGGTCTATATGTGAAATTGCATACATGTGAAATGTAATTAATGAGCATAATTCATTGTTGTTGTTATTCATTGTTATTGATCACAATTGATAATATGGAAATATTATATTAATAATTAATTTCATAACAATTATTGTCATTATTATTAAATCCATTGCATACCATGGGACTAATATGGATGTCTAATTTTTATCATATTTATACATCTTAAAATGTAAAGATTCTGCCTATTAATAATTCAACTGTAGTGAATCAAATATCGACCATTTAGCAAACATCATATGCAATTAATATCAGGGGAGAAAGAATAACTAAATATCCAGAAGAAATAATGGAATTTGGTCATTAAACTGCATATCGCTGCTGGTATGTTGGAGAAATATACCGCATTATTGCAATTAACATTATATCGATGGGAACGGTGAGCCTTGTCCCTAGGGGAACAGCTCTGACTTGTACTCACTGTTTACGGCGTGTCTGTATCTCTGCTGGCCGTTGTGGAGGCTCTGTCCATTGAGTAAAAGTATTGAATCCAGGGCTGGGCTGCTTCTGCTCCAGGACCGGCGGAAATCAGATGGTGTACAGTCGGTGCTGCTGGACACAACTTCCTGCTCAAGCAATGGAAGTAAGGGAGTCCGAGTACGGGAGGAAGGAGAAAGATGGGAGACAGTAGACAATGTGCGTTGGCCTTTTGGAGTTGTGTATGCCACAGAGAGAGAACAAACTAAGTGTGTGTAGATATGTGTGTATATGTGTGTGTGAGAGAGAGAGAGAGAGAGAGAGAGAGAGAGAGAGAGAGAGAGAGAGAGAGAGAGAGAGAGAGAGAGAGAGAGAGAGAGAGAGAGAGAGAGAGAGAGAGAGAGAGAGAGAGAGAGAGAGAGAGAGAGAGAGAGAGA
>JACXGM010017864.1:0-19456 GCA_016801145.1 Umbra pygmaea | reverse complement strand
TAAAACAGTTTAGAAACATACTTCTATGTCTGGTGAGTACATGTGTGAAATTTGATGTCATTAGTGTGAAGCAAACAAAAGTTATAATGGTTTAAGTTGAAGGAGTCCTAGGCGGCTTTTGAAATTTAGACATTTGGGCACATTTGGGCACATTTGGGCACCATAAGTGCCATTTGACTTTTATCAGGTACCAGAGAGCAAAATAAATTTAATTTCACTAAAATATCACTAAATGTGTACATTCCATCAAAAAACATTTTTTTTTTCTTAGTTAGTCCGGTTCATTTGATAAACAAGAGCTGTGTGTGCGTTGCGCGCTACAGTGCGTAATGTTGAAAATAGCAACGAGCAGGTCTATTTCAATATGCGTTCAAATATCTCACGATCCGATTGGCCAAATTCAACATGTGACCCCTCTATGGAAAGTTATATCCCAGCTGAATCACGTGAGACCCAGTTTAATAAACTGTGACACCTTATTTTTCCAGTAGATGGGGAGCAAGACCTACTGTTTTGCTTAGAGCGCCTATAGGCAGTCAAGTTCAAACCAGTGTGATTAGATATTATGCACAGTGTATAGACACTTAAGCTAATCCAGAAAGTCTATAAGGCATGGAAGTATCTTGCCAAGTCGAAATAGTTGACCAGACACCACGATTTATAATAAAAATCATACAAAATATGGAGTAGGTTTGAAAGCCAGATCAGTATAACAGGGATGCTTATTTTTGCGACAGAATACATGCCTACATTCATTTTTTTTCCACAGTCAATTCATACCATAGGGTGACGTCAGGGTATGAATTGATTTTGTGGTTTCCCCACAAAATTTCAAATCTTGCTCTTACACTAGCCAGGCATGTGTGAAACATATCTCACTGTTCTACAAATATCTGGGGGAAGCTACTAGCACCTCCAGATAGCTGTAGGGTGAAGTATCCCTTTAAGGGGTAATTTATATGTTTGTAATCCATTGTTGTCCCACCTGGGTATAATTACAAAGATGCAGTAATTGTTAATCGCTCTCAACAAGACTGTGTAGTGAATGACAATTAGTATGTAAATATATACATATGGTCTGTACAATATCAGCAAGCAATCTCTTAATCTTTTAGATGAACATTTACATGAATGTCTGTTAAAGTTGTGTTGAGAGAGGGGGGGGGGGGGATTGATAGACATCATGTTAGCTCTCATTGATGTGCTATCATGCTGGATTTGGAGTTTGGTCACTCGTCAGGCGGGTTTGCAATGGTTTAGCTTATTTAATTAAATAGGGAGAGAGGAAAAAATACAACTTTCAGTACGTGAGTGATCATTTAGTTGCAACTGTGAATGCTTAAATTAATAATAATTTAATAAAGTCCCTTTCCCCACCCTAAATTCAGTATGTTTAATGGACTACTGAACAACATAGTGTTTGATGGGCTCAACAAGCTACAGGCTACAACATTGCTGAGACCACCTCAGTGAGACACCTGTTCTCATCTGTGTCGACCTGAAGCAACAACGTTGTTATGAAGCCTATCGACATTCACTATGGAACTCTCCAATACCTTTGCCTAAGGACTTTCATTTCCATGGTAACATCACTAAAAACATCAAGCACTTTTGAAGTGTGTTCAGACAGACAGAGAGACAGACAGCCATCCTCCTGGTTGTCGTGCTCAGTCTCGCTGGTATGTACACACACACCTCTCCTTTATCATTCACATGTCTAATTTCTTTTTATAGACCTTCCCCTATAAGACTAGCATTACATGTGCTTTAAGACTATTCTGAAATGAGAGCAGACCTAAGGGATAAAAAGTCTCCTTGTTACCCAATGCATCCTCTCACTCTTGCTGCCCAACAACCCTACCTCGCCTTTCCGAACCTCCCCCAGATCAGTGAATCAATACAACAGTGTATTCAGGGATTGCATGTCAGCTTCACTTTGAATGCACAGCAAGGAAGTGGGGGGAAGGGGGGTGGCTGTAGAGGCTGCAGGCAGCTTGCTTTCTGTTCTATTCCCTTTACCTGCCCTCTCCCAACAGCACAACCAATTAAAATGGCTTAGTCACATTTAGTTTGTAATTAACAACCCGCTCCGTGAAGTGTCTGCAGGGGACGTCGTTTGCACCTATGTGCTTAAATGGACTTGTAGAATGTATGGCTAGGTTTAAGAGGAGCTATAGGGATTGTTGACATGGTGGTGTAGAGGCAACAGGGTAATTGAGACTAACATGTAGTTGCACTCTTCCTAAGACCTGTCATCACAGCTGCTACACAGAGAAAGATGTTTGCCGCTCTATCGTTGCAATCTACATGAAGCTCTTGATACAGGCTCCTTTATAACCTGTTCTTCTGATCTAAGAGTCCCTCTATGAGATGGATATATCTGCACTAGGAATATGAGAACTGTTCAGCTATGGAAAGAAAATGAAGATAAATTCTTTATCCAGAACACCAGTGACCTCTGCAGAGGAAATGCCTGTAGAAGATCTGAATGCTGGAAGTCTCTATAAGCGGACTCATTCTCATTACTCGCTCACCTTCCCTATAATACAGGACTCAGTTAGGACTTGTGAATAAGAAGGAACTGTTCATTTTTCCTGTCAGACAAAGCTTATTACAGTCTCTCCATCCTGTCATGTCTTATCAGTTTTCAGTGGCAGACTTTAACCAAAATGTCAGATGAGCAGGTTCATTCTTCTACCATTGGGCCTGTCTGTTTTGGGTATTTTGTAATGATCATTGTGTTAAAAAAAAGGTTGGTATACAATCGTATGCAAATGTTAAGGCACCCTTGATAATTTCCATGATTTTCATTCATAAATAATTGGGTGTTTGGATCAGCAATTTCTTTTTGATCTATCAAATAACTGAAGGACACAGTAATATTTCGGTAGTGAAATGAGGTTCATTGGATTAACAGAAAATGTGCAATATACATCAAAATGAAACTAGACAGGTGTATAAATTTGGGCATCCTTGTCATTGTGTTGATATAAATACCTGTACAGATAGTAAGTCAGTTGGTTTAACCGATAAATGTCAATTGGCGTAACCAATATTTCTCATAACAGTCTGCTATTACACAAAAATGTTACTATGAATTTGATTGTAGCACTCTACTACACTGTACAAATGAAATTTAAAACTATTTTAAACCAACTGACCCAAGAATAGAGAAAACATTAAATGTACTATAGAACAAAAAAAACATATTACCTAAGTTTAGAAATAAAATATTTCAAATATACTTTGAGATGATATTTCATAATAAATAACTCATCAGTACAATTGCATAACTTCTAGGAGGATGAATTTTTATTTTGAGCGGATGAAATCCGAGCAATATATTGAAATCGTAAATTTTAATATTATTATTATTTTTGATCGGATGAAAGTCTGAGCAATATATTGAAATCGTAAAATTTATTATTTTGATCAGACGAAGTCCGATCTCATTCAGAGACGCCATTTTACAAGCTTTTTTTTCTTCTTTCAATTGCACCTAATGTGTCCCATCATGGTGTAGTGTGCTTGTATCTTTGAAATCCATCGATAGTTTAGTTCTTTTTTATTTCCATATTTATGTGATTAGTTTCTCCATTAATTTGAATCAAAACTGATGTAACAGCGCTCCTGGTTTGTAGGCGAACTGCAACCAGATTGAACAAAATGGTGGTGGAGAGACGAAGTCAGGCACATGCCAATTAGGAAACTATTCATATATTTACAACACATGGATTCTCCAATAGACATGTTGCTAGCTGATCAGCTATTTTTAGCACTAGCAGCTAGTTATTTACCACTCTACCGAACACCTAATTTAGTCCCTAACCTGCAACAGCCTGAATATGATGATCCGGCCAAACAGCCTACGCAGCATAGCGTCAAGTTCAGTGCCTTCTTTTGGACTCCTTTTACATCTACCATAGAACATTCATGGCTAACTAGCTACCATCGGCCCATCCCATTGTTAGATTAGCTAACAACAATATTGTATTACAAAGGTAAGCAATTTTGATCTAACATCTTAAATTAAATAAAAATTTTGCTTATGATAGTATTGTTAAAGAATAGAGAAATGTTATGTTCAAATTTGTCAAAAGGTTCTGCGTACATCTTTTAAGCTTTTTATTGTGGCCACTATATTAGGTACATAGGCTATACATTATTGCTGTCTGCTACGGGATGCTATTCATTGTTCTTCAATGTAGCAATTTATAGGTGATTGTATAAATACTTAGAGGAACGAACGTAAAATAACAACAACGTCTAAGAGAGTACTGCTAACTCTGTTCTATTTAAAGTCAGGGTGGTTGTATACTTTTTTGGGTAATCATTTTGAAATAACAAACTAAAGACTGAAGTCAGTGGCTGGCTACCAGTACATTGTCTAGGGCAGGGCTATTCAAATCCTACCCTACGAGGGCCAGAGCCTGCTGTTTTTCTGTTCTACCTTACCATTAATTGCACACATCTGGTGTAGCAGAACTAAATAAGTCCCAGATTAGAGGGTTACAATGAAAAAATGGAGTGGAACTTGCTTTGAGGGCCAGATTTGAATAGACTAGGTCTAGGGGTTCTTTCCAGCCCTGAGCCTAGCTGGAGTGGAGGCATTTATGTTCTAATATATTAATTCAAATATACATTTGGCTTATGGTAGTATTTTTATAGAATAGAGAAATATAATGTTCAAAGCCAGAGTGGTTGTATAATGTTTGGTACATTTGTTTGGAAATAATGACAGAAATACAAGTCTAGCATATAGCTAGGTAGCCTAACTACGAACTTCTACTTGGCTAAGCTACATTGTAGCTTCCACAGCATGGCTGGGGTGTGTAGACAAATTTGTGGAAATTGTTGTAAAAAATGGTACTGTAATGAATGGTAAAACATAAATAAAACATTGCTAAACATGTAGAAATGTTAACCAGATAAGCAGATAAATCACATTTTCAATCGTGTTTAATTTATTAACATTTTCTATTGTAAAAGTCATGATAAGTAATTGTCCCCTCCAACGTTGATGTCAGAATTTCACCCATGATTATAATAGACTAATTTGGAAACAATTTTAAATTAATAGGATATAATATCTGAAATTAGCAATAACAGGCTAATCAGTGCCGAATCATGTGCTATGGATAAATGTTCTCTAGAATATTTTAATCCAAATATAGTTTGAAATCCTCAGGCAGTCGAGGCAGTATAGCCAGCAACACAAAAACTGGGACCGACATCTCCCTTTTAACTCACTGTAGGCCATAATTGCATATACATATTGCTCTATAAAAACTAAACCGTCACTCGTGCCAAATCATGTGCTTTGGATAAATGTTCACTAGGATGTATATAATCCACATATATTTCAAATGTTTTATTTACTCTGGAATTGTCCTTTAAAGTGGATCTGACAGCATTTTAACTATTTCTCAGATTTGAAGCAAGCAGACATACACTAGTGTGCAAAAATGTGTGGTCACTTTTTATTTTATTTACATTTTTCTCTGCCAATTACAAAAAATGTACTGTGTTTGATTAAAAAGTAAGGCACTAGTATCAGTAGACTCCTTGGCCAGATCTGTGGGATGGCGAGTGGTGCGCACACAGTTCATCCAACCACAAGTCGCACAAAAAAGAAGCTGTCAACGGCTGAAATGACATTATTGAGATGGCAAATTGTGAAAATTGCTTAAGTGACGACTCGTGTATGATCAAAATAAGCAGTTTCTCAAAAGTGCACTGTTCTAGTTTAATACTTGTCATGCTTTGTGGTTACACCATTGGACAATTTAATGGGACTGTGATTCTTTAATTGTTTAAAAATGGTAGAAATGTCATATGAAATACTATGACACCCACAGAAATGTAAACTATACATTTAAACATCTAACATGTTGTTTTAACAAGTTTTAAGCATATTTTTGATTTGGACCTCATACCAACCCTTATTTGTCACTGACCCAACTATCTAGCACTGAGTAACTGGAACACACAATTGGTTTGGTGAGCTCATTAATCCTTGAACTTCATAGTCAGGTGCATCCAATCATGGGAAAATGAATTTAAGGTAGCCAATTGCAAGTTGTTGTTTTCTTTGACTCTCCTCTGAAGTGTGGCAACATCGGGGCCTCAAAACAACTCTCAAATGACCTGAAAACAACGATTGTTGAACATTATGGTTTAGGGCAGTGTTTCTTAAACTTTTTCTGCCATTCCCCACATTGGAGGTAGGAAAGGGTTCCGAGCCCCACCTGTCCGCAATAAGTAAAAAACTTTAAGTTTAACTGGTAAAATTAATTTTATTAACATCATATTTTAAAAACATAACTTCAAATAACAGCATTATAAACTTTGAAATAGAGAAAATAAAAGCTATATTATATTATCACTTTGCATGAAAAAAATATTATGTATAAAAGTACCATATTTTAGCGAATATACTCAAAACGCAAAAAGTGTTTCAACTATACTCAGTCTACCCTATTGTATTTTATTTTAACAATGAGCAAAGCAATTACAACAAAAGTAAAAAAATTGAAGTAGCAGTGTCAGAATGAGCCACCAATAGCAACGCGTCATGGCAACAGCACTGACACGGAAAAACTGAACGTGAATTTTCCGACTTTTGAGCACACTGTTACTGTTTTGTACAAGTTTTCATATTAATTATAATTCAAATTCTGTTTTAAGGCTTATATTTAAATCTGTTGTTTTATTTTGAGTATTGTTTCAATAAATAAAAGAATGAATAGAGATGGGCACAAAATGACAGAATTTCCTCATGTTTGTCACGCCCCACTTGTCATGTCTCTATTCCCCACCAGTGGGGCACGCCCCACAGTTTGAGTAACGCTGGTTTAGGGCTACAAAAAGCTATTGCAGAGATTTAAGCTGTCAGTATGCACTGTGAGGAAATGGAAGACCACAGGCACGGTTCTTATTAAGGCCAGAAGTGGCAGGCCAAGTAAAATATTGGAGAGGCAAAGGCAAAGGTCAAAAACAGCCCACAGACCACTTCCAAAGACCTACAACATCATCTTCCTGCAGATGGTGTCACTTTGCATCGTCCAACAATTCAGCACACTTTGCACAAGAAGAAGCTGAGTGATGCGGAAGAAGACTTTTCTGCACACACGCCACTAGCAGAGTCACTTGAGGTATGCAAATGCACATTTGGACAAGCCAGCTTTATTTTGGAAGAAGGTGCTGTGGACTGGTGAAACATAGATAGAGTTATTTGGTCATAACAAGGGGTGTTACACATGGCGGCAAAAGAACACAGCGTTCCAAGACAAACACTTGCTAGAGGATAGATAGAGATTCCATCATGCTGTGGGGCTGTGTGGCCAGTGTACTGGGAATCATGTTAGATTTGAGGGTTGCATGGAGTCCACTCAATATCAGCAGATACTTGAGAATAATGTAGAACAGTGTTTTTCAAACTTATTTCGGTGACCCATATGTTTTTTAAATGACAAAACATCATGACCCAAATGTCATGAAATTAGGTGTTTGCAAATACACAGTTTTCATATAATTTGTACATGTTGATACCATAGTGAAGAGGATGGGTCGGGGTATCTCTATGGTGAGGAAATGTCTTTCTTATGTCCCTACAAACATTGTTGGACAAGTGGCTAAATCTTTAATTTTATGTCATCTGGATTATTGTGCACCTGTATGGTCAACTACATCTAAAGGTCAAGTAAAGAAATGCAAACTGCCCAAAATAGAGCTGCCAGGTAAGTTTTACATTTTCCCATAAGAACAAACACTATCAGTATACACCGTCGACTATTATGGTTAACGGTAGAAAACAGGTTGGTTTACAATACAACTAGATTTTTCAGAAATATTGTCTTTTTTTCTCAACCCGTTTTCTTATATAACCAAATTATTAGTGTAACATATCCCTTCGTGTATGTAGGTTTAGAGACAGGAGCGAAGGGATTGCACCAAAGTAAGAGCGTTTAATTACCAGATACTTTGACGAAACAAAACAATACTGCCACGTGGGGCTAAACAGAGGATTCACAAACACACCAGGAGACACGCAACAGGACACATTGATCGACAGGGTACAAATGGAAACATGAGGGCTAAATACTAAATACCTAATGAAAAATACAATACACCTGGGGACTAAAACACTGACGTCACAAAATAATCTCAAAACAATACATGAAACAGACATAAGAGGGAGCCAAAACACAACACACGAGGGAGCGAGGGAGGAAACACAGGGAATAAACTAAATAATAGTCCCTATGCCGGTCCACCCTGGACCGATGTTACATAACCCCCACTCCAAAGCCCACTGCACCAAGGTGGGCAACAGAGAACCCGGGGTTGGGGGGGACAGAGGGCCCGGGGTAAGGAGGGACAGGAGGCGGCCCGGGGTCAGTAGGGACAGGGGGCTGCCCAGGGTCAGGAGGGACAGGGGGCGGCCAGGGGCAAGGCAGTTCAGGCGGCCAGGGGCAAGGCAGTTCAGGCGGCCCTAATGGCAGGGTGTCTGGGAGCCCTGGCACAAGCAGGGGGTCTGGGAGCCCTGCCAGGTCTGACGGCAGGGCGTCCGGAAGGTCCAGCGTCGGCGACGTGGGTCCGGACGTTGGCGACGGGGGTCCGGACATCAGCGACGGGGGTCCGGACGTTGGCGATGGGGGTCCGGACGGCTGCGTCAGCGACGGGGGTCCGGACGACAGCGGCGGCTGAGACGGGGGTCCGGACGACAGCGGCGGCTGAGACGGGGGTTTCGGACGACAGCAGCGGCTGAGCAGGGGGTCCGGACGGGGGTCCGGACGTTGGCGATGGGGGTCCGGACGGCTGCGTCAGCAACGGGGGTCCGGACAACAGCGGCGGCTGAGACGGGGGTCCGGACGACAGTGGCGGCTGAGACGGGGGTCCGGACGACAGCGGCGACTGAGACGGGGGTCCGGACGACAGCGGCGGCTGAGACGGGGTTTTCGGACGACAGCAGCATCTGAGCAGGGGGTCCGGACGGGGGTCCAGACGTTGGCGATGGGGGTCCGGACGGCTGCGTCAGCAACAGGGGTCCGGACGACAGCGGCGGCTGAGACAGGGGTCCGGACGACAGCCGTGGCTGAGATGGGGGTCCAGAGGTCAGCGATGGCTGAGAAGAGGGTCTGGATGTCAGCGACGGACCAGACGTTACAATTAGGTTTGATGAGGTTCATTCTCATTTGACTAGGTCAGCTGATGATGGCCAGATGTTGGTACCACGCCCAAAATCGAATGCTTTAAAAAGAGCAGATATTCATCGAGCCATCAATCATTGGAATAATTGCCCACTGAATATATGTGAAATGAATAGCAAGGTCTCTTTTAAGTATCATCTGAGAATGTACTATTTAAAATTGTGAGTAGTAATGATTATGTTTGTAATGATGTCTACAATGTTTTACTGCTTTTAGATTACCATTAAGTGATGTATTGTTTTTGGACCCCAGGAAGATTAGCTCGTCCCACTTGGGTGACAGCTAATGGGGATCCTTTTTAATAATAAACAATAAACAATTTACTTACATTCAGATAAAAAATATCCATGATGCTGTTTTAACTAGCTATGTGAAACTAAAGTCAAATTAAAGTTTGGAAAACTGTAATAAATGGCAATTATTTTTGACACTTCTAATTACCAACGCATTGGGTGAACATGTTTGCAACATACAGGGTATTTTGTGTGATGTAGGTAAGCCTTACTAGGGCCCTATAAAATCTGTTTTTAACCAAATCAATAAGCGAGACTACAGTACATCAAGAGATTTATATACATAGACAAATTTTGGATAATCGTCATTGTTCCCCTTTTAAATAGTAGCCTAAACATGTTCTTAAGCATTTAGATTAGTGAGTGAAACAATTTAGAATGGACTAGATACTTTTATGATTATCAAACGCATTAGATTGGAACGATATGTTAGAGGCGCATGCTGGCTATGTTCAGTAGACAAACGCACACTGCATATACAATTAAATTTTTTGCGGGGGAATTTAAGAAGGGCAGAATTAGTGATGTTACAAGCACTTCACACTAGAGAGGCGTGTGCTGGGAGACATATATACACACACACACATTGCACTTACACTCACCTAAAGGATATTTAGGAACACCATACTAATACTGTGTTTGACCCCCTTTCGCCTTCAGAACTGCCTTAATTCTACGTGGCATTGATTCAACAAGGTGCTGAAAGCATTCTTTCGAAATGTTGGCCCATATTGATAGGGTAGCATTTGCAGTTGATGGAGTTTTGTGGAACGCACGTACAGGTCACAAAGCTCTCGTTCCACCACATCCCAAAGATGCTCTATTGGGTTGAGATCTGGTGACTGTGGGGGCCATTTTAGTACAGTGAACTCATTGTCATGTTCAAGAAACCAATTTGACATGATTCAAGCTTTGTGACATGGTGCATTATCCTGCTGGAAGTAGCCATCAGAGGATGGGTACATGCTGGCCATAAAGGGATGGACATGGTCAGAAACAATGCTCAGGTAGGCTGTGGCATTTAAATGATGCACAATTGGCACTAAGAGGCCTAAAGTGTGCCAAGAAAACATCCAGAATTTTAGGATTATGATGGTTTATATTTTTTTTATTTTGTTGAATTGCATGTTAATGTCTGCATTCTGTGATTCCGTCTGTGTTCTCCACCACGTGGAAATCATACTGTAGGGCCCGATTGACCTACACATAGTGCTCAGTTTAGTACACTGCCCCATGTGGCTGTGGAGGTGTACTGACCACTATAACATTTTAATGATGAAAGAAAGCCATGACAAAATAATAACGAAAACATATTTGCCAACCTAATTTTAATCTACCGCGACCCACCGGTGAGGTGGGACCCAGACTTTGAAAAACACTGATGTAGAGGAATCAGTCACAAAGTTGAAGTTACACTGGGGCATTTATGCAGAGGAACAAGGACAATGTTCTGGAATGTCCATCCCAGTCCCCAGACCTGAATATCATTGAAAACATGTGCGGTGATTTGAAGTGGGCTGTCCATGCTCGGCAACCATCAAACCTAACTGAACTGGAGATGTTTTGCAAGGAAGAATTGTCCAAAATACCTTCATCCAGAATCCATACACTCATTACAGGCTATAGGAAGTGTCTAGAGGCTGTTATTGCTGCTAAAGTAGGCTCAACTAAATATTGATGTGATATTTCTGTTGTGGTGCTTAAATCTGTCCAATTTCTTTTTGATGCATATTGCACATTTTCTGTTCATCCAATAAACCTAATTTCACTACTGAAATATTACTGTGTCCTTCAGTTATTTGATACGTTAAAATGAAATTGCTGATCGAAACACCCAATTACTTATAAATGAAAATCATGGAAATTGTCAGGGGTGGCTAAACTTTTGCATACAACTGTAAGGGCCCCATGGTGTAAAAGTGGGTGTTAGAAATGCCAGGTCTTATTTATTTTCCCAGTCTTCCCCTGCCTATTAATCAGGTCAGCGTGACTCAACAGGTCTTTGTATCTATCCTATCTAATATATGCAAAGACGAAAGAGCCTGAATGTTGTGCTTCATATATATAATTCAATAATAAGGTTTGGTCTGACCTGAAGTTGAATCAAAAGAATCTATCAAACATAGCTAGGAGAACGGCCAGGTATTTTGGATCCCATCAGCAACCTATCCATACCACTTCATCAAGTGGATGCCTGTGCAACCAGTGTGAAATGGCTAGGCAGTTAGCGGTGCGTGCTGGAAGCATTTCAATCGGTAAAGGCTATTACTTGGAGACCTTGATGTAGTACTTTCCATGGCGTTCCAAAGCCTGCAGGCATTTTTGGGGCAATGGTAGTGTCACTTCATGGGTGACACTGGTGGGTTGTTGCTGGGTTCAGAGGGCTGCTGCTTTACTCCCCTGTGGGGTGGTAAGACAATAAATAAAGCAACACTGTAACATTGAAGCTGTTGACCTGAATCAGTCAGACGAGCTCTTCCCAGCTACTGGGGTTGCGGCGGTGAGGAAGGAGGGTAGAGGAGGGTAACCTGTCTGAAATAGCTAGGCTGTTGAACAGCAGCTGTAACAATACTTAAACCTGAACGTTGCAGCCTCCTCTCGGCAAGGGTGTAGGAACGGGGCGGATGGGGGGACTTGTCTCCCACAATGTTACAGACAGTCAATGTGGTTAGGGTTGCCACCTTCCATGCAAAGAAATAAAGGATGCCCCCCGCTCCTCGGGGCCACAGGCCGAGGGGTGGGGCACCAGTGGATAAATCATAGCTTAAAACAACCAACATCAATGCTAAAGCCTGGTGGAGAGCATGCCAAGATGTATGACAGACAATTATTATTATTATACAATTATTATCATTATTGAAGAAAATATTGATTCCTGAACTCTTCCTAAGTTAACTGATTATTCTTGTGTTTATAAATTAATATGAAATTTATTTGCATTATTTCAGGTATTTTTTGTTATTTTACCAATTGTCATTTTCTGCAAATAAATGGTCTGTATAACAATATTTGTATTTAGAATTTGAGAGAAATGTTGTCAGTAGTTTATGGAATAAATACAAAATATTCATTTTAGCCAAACACATAGGTTTAATCAACTATTTAAAACTTGTGAGACATGGCATACAGTAACGTGGATTTATATGGGATGTTGCTTGACATTTGGAATCAGATGCGGTTTTCAGAGGCATAAATGTGTGCGCTTGTCAACTGCAGTTGCAACATTAATTGCTTTATTGTCCAATCAGATCAGAGGCTGAACATGTTCAGGCATTTTGTCTCCAGCACAACAGCTTGGGCAATCCTCATGGGAAAGCAAAAGAGCATTATGAACTAAGCGCTGCATAAATTGCAACCCTAAAAAAACTTGGGGAGTGAAGGAAATGTGAGAAATCCGCTCAACACCTTATAAAAAAAAATTTAAAAATATCTTTGGGTGCTCGTTTCAATCATAAATCTGTAAATCAAAGCAAAAACCGGCACTCACAACTGGGATTAATATCCTTCAATTATTTTTAATCATCTCATGCAGTAGTCGTCAAACAAACGCGTTTCGGCCACCGCCTTCGTCAGTGTTTGTAAAAATAACAATAAGTGGGCTTGGCACCATTTACAGTAGTACCTATCAATCTATCTCCAATTATAATGCATACTACGTCATCAACAATGAGCCATCAATTAAGCATTCAAATGAACATAAAACACTCTACAATACATTCAGCTATATGTAGGTTATATACAAACACATACACACACATATTTACCTCTTAACAACCCCCACAACATTCTAAACAAGTCTTTCTATTAAGCCATTGATAAAGACATTAATTATACCTGTTATTTACTGGGAAACACCCTAATTAGTCCACACAATTTTATAAACATTTTAATCCATACTTTTAATTGTCTATTATACCCATTGCTCACAGGAAAAAATCAAAATTGAAGTTCTTCATTTAAGCCACAAGTGCACACGTGTTGGAAACCTCTGGTGTATGGGACGTTTTTGAAAATACGGGAGAAATCGTGTCCCGTATTGATTCAAAACGGAACGCAAGATTTAGGTGTACGATTCCCTAATTTACGGCACAAGTGTGGTCCCCCCAATAATTAGAACAATTTGTGAAGAATATAGGTGTGTGTCCCACAATATCAAATACATTCCTACACCCTTGCCTCTCTGCTTCCTTCTTTAAGTATTCTTCTCACCCTAATTCATTGCTCTGTCTAAACTCTATGCAAAACGTACACACTTTCATTTGCTCATCAAGTAGTGATTGAGCCAGAGCCAGAAAACACATGGGTAAAGCGACATTGTGAGAATGTGTTCTTGGCTTTGATAATCTCATTGGTTGAGATGATCCAGTCTCTGATGATTTTGTTTCATACAACAGCTCTCCCTTTTGGCGTAACAAAAACAACTACAATGGAAAGAGTGTGAGACTGACACAGCAAGCAAACGATAGAGCTGCAGAAACTTTCAATCTGAATCACTAGGCAACTCTAACCTAACCTCTCCTTTTAATTAAGAGATTTTCTCTACCTCTGCTCTTCAATTCATCACAGACAAGAGGGTGAAATGACAGGATTGACAGAGATGGAACCTCAACTGAGAGAATAATCAAGGTCTATGAAATGGCCTTAGATGAAAGAGCGAGGAATAAAAAAGTTATTCCTATTGGGAGAATGATGGAATCCTACAGTGTCTAGGCCCTTTCATGCCTAATCATGGCAAAAGAGTAGTACTCTTACCAATATGGTAATAACATTTCCCTCATATCTCACTAGATCCTACAAAACACCAGTTGAACTGAAATGAATGATCCCAGAGACAAAGACAGGTTCTTCACAACATCCCTCATCCTAATTCAGGACCCACTCACCCAATCACATTAAACACAGAAAAGCTCAAAAGAGCTGAAGCTTACATAGACAATAGGTCTGGTTTTGTTACGTTTTCAACGAAAAATGACTTTCAAAAACCTCAGAAAGGTCTGAATTTGATTATCATAATGAAACAAAAAGCAGCACCCAAGCATTATAAATTAAATAAAAACTGTCTCCTGACCATACTGTTGAATGCAGATTTTAATTTTAATTTAACAGATGAGAAGAATGTGACTAAATATGATGGTACCGGTAGTACCAAAGTGTTTGTCTTAACATATAATGGAAGTACCAGAGAATTCGTCTGAACATATGATGGTAGTACAAGAGAATTTGTCTAAACAATATGATGGTAGTACCAGAGAATTCCTCTTAACAATATGAAGGGAGG
Organism: Umbra pygmaea; assembly: GCA_016801145.1. Classification (NCBI taxonomy): domain Eukaryota; kingdom Metazoa; phylum Chordata; class Actinopteri; order Esociformes; family Umbridae; genus Umbra; species Umbra pygmaea. The sequence goes on along the minus strand of JACXGM010017864.1, from coordinate 4,673 downwards.
ACCAGAGAATTTCTCTTAAAATTTGTTGGTACTGCCAGCGAATTTCTTTTAACATATTATGGTAGTACCAGAGAACTTCTTTTAACATATGATGGTAGCACCTGAGAATTTGACCTGAGAATTTGACACATATGCACTAAATTTAAGCAGAACTTCTTTCTGTCCTATTAGTGTTATTGTTCAAATCTTATCAACTGTGATTATACATTATGGCACCATACTGCTGTCCAAATACCTAAAAAACTTTCATGCACATTTCAGATTTTCCGTATTAGAGGAACACTTGGTTAATTCAGACAGGTCTCTAAGATCTGCAATATGACTGATTTTCAGAATGAACATTCAAATAGATCAGAAAGATTTGAAATATTAAATGAATGTGTGTTCTAGTCAGCTTGTTTGTGTGTGCGCAAAACAGAATTTGACTTATCGTGATTGTGTGACTACTAACCCTATTCACGTAATGCTGAATCTCCACTTTTCTGTAATCTTCACTCTGAGTTTTTGCTGAGATGGTGCATATGCACATCAATCAGCAAACACCCATACCAAACACAAATGTGCATAGATAAAAAATAAATAAAAATATTTAATTAATGAATAATCTAAATAAAATCAGAAGGCACATTTTTCTGTAACGAGTAGAATGTCATGGGCTGAATCTTCAATGGTTATCCTACAAACCAAGAGCTTCAAAACATAGTGATATACAGAAATAGCACTTTTAAAAAAGCAGGGAACGGAAACTCCCCATTGTGTATTTGCATTATATGAATCTAATATTCTCTGTGTTATATCCATGAAAGGGGCAGGAAGTCCAATTACAGACTTTTAAAATAAAGAACAAAGCGCCTTCTGAAACACCCTGTGGATTTACCAATAGCAAACGGATGATTAACCAAAACTCAAACAGCACTCAAACAGACCCTATAACCCAGCAATTCTACAACATAGCTTACGGTAATTACCAGGCTATGTGCTGCTTTGCTCGCTTATGATTTGTCAAACTATGTGTGCAAAATAAGGTAGCACCATTTTGTCCATTTCTCTGAAGGTCTTGGCAGAGGATGAGATAGAAAAAGATTTCACTTGTTGGAATTAGAGAGAAATTTAACTTCTGATGGTCGGATTGGAGGGTGGAAGGAGTGGGGTGAGAACCTCTCACCGGTTCTCTCTAATTCTCATGGGGCCACGTTCACCCTCTGTTGTTTAACTACCATGTTCCTGTCTTTCGGCAGACGTACAGAACTGTTGCATTGACTGAAACTGAAGCGCAAACCAATTAAGCCTCATTCCTCAACCCTAGCTTTCTCTGCAAGTGCTTTGCACAAGGACATAGCCACAGGCCCTTCCTGTATACAACAAGAAAAACAAACCCCAAGACCTCAATTTACTTATAAGAGCTTTGTTTAACTAAATAAAATTTAGTATTACCGTCCATATCACACTGAGAAATTAAACCTAGGGTTGCAAAACTACCAGTAATTATAACAATGTACCAGATTAAGGGTAATTAACTGGTTAACTATGGCTGTCTATGGAAACCAGGATTAAAGAAATAAACACACCATCTATTAACAGCCCACGTTGAATTCCCAATTGAATTGACAGACCACTTTTGAAAACAAAAGGAAGGTTTTTTTCATCAACTACTGTACATGAAAGTGCATCATTTATATATTTTTTTTAACATGGAAAAGTTTTTATCACAATTTCACTTGTGTAGTTTGTGTAAATCTGGACCACGTTTATTTACCTACTTTCACATACCCAGAATAGTACATTATCTAATGGTGTTGCTAATGTTAAACAACATAGGGACAGAATGGCAAAAAACAATGCATAGTTGAAATATAATTTCAAAGGGTTGAGCATAAAATGATAAGATAATTGGATACAATTTGTAAGTATACATTTATTTTACAGTTCCAAAATATGTATATGTACTGTACATGCAGGGAGATTTTTCTTCCCAGTTAACAGGATTGGGGGCCTTTCTGAGTTAATCTGTAATAAACCTGATTATGTTTGTTCAGCAGGACCGATTCCGCAACAACAGGTGCAATGTTTTTTTTGTTTGTAATCTTTCTGATGCTTTTCCAGACGGAAAAGCAATCATTTCTCAAACTGCTTTTTAGCCCAACTTGTGTTTTGTAAACCTAATTCCTCTTGGCATCCCTGTACTGTAGATGCATCTACCCCTGTAGGTCTTTAAGGAAAACCTTATTTAGGTTTAAAGGTAGCAACATATGGTTGTGTTTGGTATGTTGTGTGTAGACTGTGTGTCTCCTAGTACAGACAAAACATGATTTACTTTTTTGCATAGAAGAAAACAATTAGCGGCAAGAAAAAATATGTCAGCCCTTTAAGTTACCTTAATTTCTGCATTAATTAATAATCAAATTTGATCTGATCTTCATCTAAGTAACAAACAATAACTAAACACCATCTGCTTAATCTAATAACACACAAAAAATGTTTTCATGTCTTTATTGAACACACTGCCCAAACATTCACAATGCATGTTGGACAAAGTATCTGAACCCATGGATTTAATAATTGGTTGACCATCCATTGGCAGCAATAACTTCAACCAAATATGTCTGGTGTTGCGAATCATACCTGCACAGTGGCCAGGAGGAATTTTGGACTATTCTTTTTTACAAAACTGTTTCAGTTCAATCGCTCTCTTAAGGTCATGCAACAGCATTTCAATCGGATTGAGGTCAGCACTCCAAGAGGCATATTTCCTTCTGTTGAAGCCATTCTGATTTACTTCTGTGCTTTGGGTTGTTGTCCTGTTGCATCCCTCACCTTCTGTTGAGCTTCAGTTTGCAGACATATGCCTTTATATTCTCCTGCAAAATGTCTTGATATACTGTGGGATACATTTTTCCATGGATGATAGCAAGCTGTCCATTGTCTGGCTGACACAACCCATGTGACTTACAGCCCAGAGCTGTGACCTACTTGGTCTGGACAGAAGCCTATACAATTTCAGTATTTGCTCAGAAAATGTGCCCATGTTTTGATTGCTTACTGACTAGCTATTTGCATAACCAACGCCCCAAGCCCAAATGAGAGATGAAGTGTGTTGCAATGTTTTTCTATTGTATATGTGCTCACCAATAGTCAAGTGGTGTTGATTATGTTTTTACTATAAACTTGACTGGCATAATAAATTATGGGATTTTCTGTGCTTTGCTTCATTGCCAGGCAACAGATTCCTCTCATGCTTTATCAAATAGGAGGCTTCATAAAATTTGAAATGTGCCTGTTATTATTAAAAATGATATTACAAAAATGGCAAACACATGTTTTGTTAACTTCTCATACTAATGTGAATTTGACGTGATAAAGTGATAGTTGTTTCATGAGGTGTTGCTTTTCAAAGAACATCACAATTTGTTCAATTCAAAATGCAGATATCCACGCACACTGTCCAGACTCATAAGTCAGTTCCAGAGATTTATGTAATTCTTTAGCTGGTTATAGTTATTCTTTGCTGGATTACCAATGCTAGGCAAAGTAGCAACAGTGCTGAACATTCTCTGTTTATAAACAATTTGTCTTACCATGGACTGATGAACATCAAACCTTTTAGAAATATTTTTGTAACCCTTTCAGCTTTATGCAAATCAAAAAAATCTTAATCATATGTTTCACATCAGGCAATGTTTCTTGTGAATAGCAAACTCAACATTTGTGAGTGTTTTTTATAGGGCAGGGCAGCTCTAACTAACATACCAAACTCGTCTCATTGATTGGACTCCAGGTTAGCTGACTCCTGACTCCAATTAACTTTTGGGAAATGCATTACCCTAGTCAGTTTAACTTGCACTCTGAATATTTAAATGTATTTAATATACCATAAATAAGAACAATACAATGGTTTGAGTGTTAGTCTAAGGTTAGTTTAAGGTTTCTGTGTTTGTCTATTGTTGTGATCAGATCACATGTTATTAACAGCTTTTATCACAAGACTGGGTAGGAGAATGGGATATACTGTAGACTAATCAGGTTTTCTGAACACCCACATGATCAGACTCCCTCTGTTACTATAGTATTGGCCATTTGTAATAAACTTTTCAGGTATAAAATATAGACTACTAATTAAATTATAAAATTGTCAGTAATACGTTCATACGAGATGTTGTTACTGGTAGACAAACCGGGGATCCCTCGCTGACCATCCACTCTCCTCATCCTGTTGTCCCGCTTCTTGACGTGGGTTTAACGGCTTCTAAAAATGATGTAAAACACTTTTTATTTTTTTTGGTTTACAGTTCCTAATCTGATTTTGGTATGGGTTTTTCTTTATAGTTTCTGAGCAACAGTCACACCAGTGACCGTGTCTGTGTGTGTTTATACCGGCATTTTCATTAAAAATACTTGATCATCAACAAGATTGTATGTCATTCTGTCATCCTTAATGAGTCAACAACTGATTCTCTATTGGCATTGGAAACCTACACATAAAATCTTGCTCTATCTATGAGATACCTTAATTATCCACAAGGAAATTAAGCAGTGTCAATCTAAGTGCACTGCACATTCATATATAAAGGCTCCTTTGAAGAGGCTGCGTAAAGACATTAGTTCATAATGTACATTATCTGTGTGTTTGACGACGCGTAAGGCTATGCATGAGGCAAAGCAGCAGAAAGGGAATC
>JACXGM010017863.1:0-19403 GCA_016801145.1 Umbra pygmaea | reverse complement strand
TAAAAACATCAGGTAAATGGGGAAAATATGGAAAGGCATATCGCAACTAATGGGAGACTGAAAAATGTGTAAAGGAGTGGATTCGAAAGGTTCCAAATGATGATAAATATCGTTAGCAAAAAACATACAAAAATGTGGCTTCTTTCTCAAATGCCTGAACATTATTTGGCACAGGCAGTTCCTTTCTAAGAACTAATGTCGCTGTGAAAAAGGTAGGGTTGAAGCTGGCTGCCCACAATTTAACTGTTGATAATTTAGGAAGCTCATTGCACATATTCTGTTAATCCAATGAACCTCATTTCACTACCGAATTATTACTATGTCCTTCAGTTATTTGATAGATCAAAATGAAATTGCTGATCTAAACACCAAATTATTTATGAAAGAAAATCAGGGAAATTGTCAGGGGTGCCTAATCATTTGCATACAACAATATGTTTTATATATATTAATATATAAATAATATAAATATTAAGTTTATTTTAAGGCCCTTTGTGGGAATCCATTGTTTGTCTAATCTGATTGGACACTGGAAAATTGGGCTAGTTTTCATTCCATATGGGCGTGTTTTGAGTTGTCATTGGGCTGGAAATATTTCTGGATCCTGGCAACCCTGTTGGTGCAGCCTCTCGAGTTGGGTCATTTTCATTACTCGATGCCAGACCCATATCTCCTCCGGATTTGGGTCTGGATTTTTCCAGGCTAATGATTTAGTACAAGCTCTGTTTGTTGTGAAATATCAATTAATGTGTTTATTTTAAAAAAAGACGGCAGTATCGATCACCCCATCCCTTAAAGTGCGTAGCCGTGCTACACTGGAAAAAAACATTGGCAATATATACCTCAAAGATGCCTTAAAGGGACTGAACGACCTATAGAATTAGAAACCATCGGTTGCTGCTTAACACATCTTTGCATTAGTCACGCCAAGATGGTTATAGTTAGTGCAGATTCTAGAGCCAATGCTCACATGATCCACTGACTGTAAATATTGCATAGCTATGTCGGCTCTGTATTGCTTGGCTGGTGCAACGATTGGAACCACTTCAATGTTTGACAACTAGATTAGAGCTGCCAAATGTGCCCATGTTTGAAAAGACGTCATACTGGCACGGGTACACATGGCTCCACCCGATACTGCTTGGCTTGTGTCTTTCTACAAACGATAAAATTGGACTAGTGTGTGTATAACCAGGTCTGAAAGACAAAGCATTATCATTAGTACAAAGCTTACCATGATATTCGGCCCAAGCATATCCACGTACAATATCTACGCTTGAGTCGTCGCCGTCTTCTTTACTGTGTACTCGAATGAGAACGTATTTGAACACACCAGTCGGGTCGATATCTGCCTCTGGAAGGCTCGCCATAAGGGCAGCAGCTTTCGTCTGTGTACACATTTTACACTTAACTACTTGCACGAAATAAAAGCTAATTAAGTATTCAGAACTGGTAATAATTCAGAAATTAGATATACCTAACTAAACAGTTCTTCCGGCGATCAATTTTGAAATTATCCGTGGCACACTTCCGGATATAATAAGTGGTACGGTATGATGGTACTTGTAGTTTTACTAAATTGTAGTACATGAATGATGATCTCGTGAAGGCACCTTATCTGCAAAGTCAAGTCATGTAAAATACTGTTTATTTTGGTTATCATATTAAAGTTGTAGAATGCAAAACGAATATGAAGCATTTACAGTTTGAATAAACATTTTGTGATAGTGATGTTGACCTCAGTCGATCTAGATCCAATTCCTTGTTTTTATTCCATAGTCCCTATCCCATCAAAGACAAGTATTTTGACAGCTTGGCAAACAATTCTTAATTTCAGTGTGAAGAGACAATCAATGCTCCATCCAAAATGATATCTCCTTTACAATGCAGTTATCTTTTACCATCATCACCCTTGTAAAGAGTTTATTATCTTTCCCCCAAAGAGTCATAGCAGGTCTACATGACGATCAGCTGTCAATGTCACTGCCTCCTTTCTTCTTTCCAAAGCAGCCTTGCAGGACGACGTACAGCAGTGTGAAGATGATGAGCAGTGTAAAGATGACGAGCAGGGCCATCCAGGCTCCAGGTGTCAGAGCCTTCCGCAGGCCGGGGCTCTCCGATGGCAGCAAGCTGCTCAAACTGAGCATGTAGCCCAAGGCCCAGCCCACAGAGGCGTCCCCTACCTGGTGACAGCAGAAACACAACCCTCAGTACTGGTATACTCAAAGCATGCTCATGCTTAACATATGCTTTATATGACTTCAGGTAACATGACAAAAAAGCAGATAGCTGAAGTCCAAAAATGGGACAGAGAAATCAATCATACATTTTTCTGGAAAGAAATCCGGGGGAATGATGTGTTGTCAAAACCATAGCCTGTTGTGAAGAGCACTTTGGTGAAAAGAGAGACGGCACAGAAGTCCTGCAAGCGAGACTTCTGGTCTGGGGCCAGAGGTAACAGCTGTGACAAAGGAAATGGGGATAACAGAGAGTTCTGGCTTAGACATGATATAATATGTCCAATGTACATAAGACACATGAAAAAATGCAATTCATGAAGTAATGCATGCAGATTTTTTCAATTTCACACACAAACACTTTCACAGACAAATGTTCCCTTTACACACAAACACAGACACAAAACATAGACACAAAAACAAGGGATGGCTTCTTGCCTGATCATAGCTCATGTTACAGACAGCACGCGCTGCCTTTTCCAATTGGACAGGGGTGGAGACAATGATTCCTGTAGTAGACAGTAGGAACTGGTGAATGTGGAAGAAAGCTGAGAACGCCTGAGGACAAATGGAGAAATACATTTAAGCGGATGAGTTACAATTGGGTTGGACCTGACTTTAGGACTGAAGCCAGGCTTTCGGTTAAGGTTGGGGCTAGACCTGTGGTTGAGAGTAAGGTTTGAGTTCAACCAGAATGTCGACAACGATTTTGGTTAGAGTTAGAGTTTAGGGTGTTTTAACAACTGTCTATGTGCCTTTCTCACCATAAAGCTGCCACTGACGTTAGGCTGGAACACGTGGTCAAATGAGCACTGAGAGTAGCGGCAGTTGTTGAAGGAGAAGAGCTCAGTTACGTTGCCCAAGCAGTGGTCATAGTTGCCAGTGCCCATCACAGACAGGGATGCATTGCTGTTATAACTGGAACTGGGTTTCAGGTCTACCGTGCATGGAGAGTCATACAATGTCTCCATCATTAGGGAGATGTTGTAGCCTGCTGGGAAGCAAGGATGCACCAGTGTACCTGTGTTACCCTGAGCCTAATAGAGACGTGAGGAAGGAGAGTGAGATAGAGACAGAGAAGAGAAAGTGGAGAGAGAGTATGAGAGAGAGAGGCTGAGTGTTACGGTCATGATTGCTGTAACTTCAGACAATACTGAAACGTGTAAAGATCAAGCTATTCCAACAAGTCTATATTTTTAACTAATACCTAGACTGAAAACTGATTTACCATGTGAACTAATCATTTCATAGAAAGAAATAGTGCAAAAGAATCAGGGTTGAGTTTCAAATTAGGAACGTTTTTTTACCTTACCTGATGTAGACCAGGACAGTCCCTTGTACAAGGCACCAGGAATTTTTCCCGAAAACATTACATGACTGGGAAAAACTTGACATGGTTCAGATGTTGGTGTTTAAGCCAAAGATATTAGTTCTTACCTTCGCTAGGTTAGCCAATAGGCGTTTAAGCACTTGGTCTCGCCCAAAACAGAGGTAGCTGTGTGTATACAGTGAGTAGTCTTGGCCGTACAGACGTAGTTTCTTACTGTCCCTCTCATCTTCCACTGTATCCTTGGTCACAAATGTGATCTGAGTGGATGCCCCGCCAAAGTCTAGTGAACCCACTGTCTGTCTGCCTGGCCTCAACCAACGACCAACAAAACCATACTATGGTGAGTATGTAGGGACAAACAAGAGAGGTGTACAGCATGTCAGTAGCTTGTCTATTCAAAACATATAATGTCCTCTACTGTAAAGTGCATTTACAGTATATATTACATAGTATACCTATCTACTGTAGTGGTTTCAATGACCACTAGAGGTCCTCATGAAGCTATCCAGTAGGAAAGATTTGTAATCAAACATACAGCATCTTGTAGGCAGATCTGCCCTGAAACCAGACGTGATTCATTGACTCAGTGTAAAGAGTGGAGATTACAGTATATCCCAATTTGAAGTAATTCAAAACCATTAGATTAGGGTTTAGGGTAGGGGTAGGGTTTAATGTTAGGAGTTCAGCTAGGGATAAACACTAACCATGGTTAAATATCTCAAAGCATTCAATCACTTGAGGGCTGCCCTTTCTATTGAGTCAATCAATAAAACATGCTTCGGTCTTCAGGGCAGATCTGACTCCACGACACCTCTGAGTAAATCCAACTCTCAAACACTTTGTTAACCAGTTTGTCATAACACGAACATCATCACAAGAATCATCAATCTAAGTCGACACTCTTGTTCTTCAACCTTGTTATATTACTAAATGTTCACAGAAAGTCTACAAAATTGCTATGGCTCAACTCAGTTGAACTGAAATAAAAATACCACAGGATCCTAAAAGTGTCCATCAGCAGATGACAAAAACACTAAACGTTACCCTGAGCTATCCACATCAACTAACCACTCTCAACTTCCTGGAAAGACCTATGGATGGAAGGAGTGATACACTTATAATTTTAACCACATTGAATTTGTGCAGTCCTTTTTATTTACTTTGTTATTTACTTTGAGTTTACCAATTCAATGTTATACAGTACATTGTTTTCTGGCATAAGGTCATGAGGTAAGTTATGTTATTTAATAATCAATGGTTACATTTAATTGATTCTAAAAGTAAAAAATAGATCAAGCTGTTCTTTACTCCTACCTAAGTGTTAATGTTCATCTTCTTAGAAAAACAACACCCTTACAAAAACCCTTTCAACTGAGGACTCTACATGGAACGCAAAAGGGTTTTACTTGCAACAAAAAATGTTTCTTTTGAGATCCATAAAAGAGTTCCCCTATGGGGACAAACAAATAACTATTTTGTAAACCTTTTTTAAGGCAGTGATAGATTAAAACCACCCACACAGCTAAATCACCAGTGTTAAATCAACTCTGAGAGTGTTAAAGTAACACTCTCAGTGTTTATATAGAGCCATGGTGATTTAACACTGGTGGTTTTGCTGTGCAGCTTTACTAGCAATGCTTATGCACAATCTCTGTTTACGAACAACTGTGGTACCACTAATAACTATAGAACTCTGGATTGTTACCTTGATGAAGTTCTCCAAAAGATAATTGACAGTGACCCAACCGTACGCTCCCTCATCCTGTCCACTTAAGATGGCTGCGCCCTGGTATTTGAAAGGATAGGCCTGGATTGTATGACCCACTTCCTGTAAAACTTGGGCTGACTGGTCAGGGCTGGACATACTGTTAAGAAAAAGGAGATGCACTGCTTCAGTATATGTGTATATATACAGTCTACGTTTATATTTCTGTATAGTGCTAAAGTAGTTAGGCCAGTAGGCTTACGGTGGTATACTATATTTTCTGGGAGAAACTGAATTAGAAGTAAATCTGGTGAGAAGAGTAAAGTTTTATATACTGTAAAAGTGCTGAGAAATTAAATGATTGCAAAGCAAAAAACATTATTGCACATAGTGAAATTCTTGCTGTTAGTAGACATCTTTTTCCGACTCAGCTAATGAGGAAATGACAAGGTCAGGTTGTAGTCTGTAGCCTAGAGGCACATCTCAAAGTGCCAGTGTTGCTGTTCTCATCGGCAGGATGGACAGCACGTGCCCTAAACTCGACAACACGGCTGCAGTAGTCTGCAGTTTTAACGTCCACTGTGTCCACATAACTGAGGAGATGTCATGGTCCATCAATATCACAAGTGTTTTCAAGAGGGTGCAAAATCCACTACCCTCAAAGGCCAATAAAGACATTTTCCATGCCACCATGTGTCCTGATGCAATAGGGTCGCTCCTTGAGAGCATCCTGCATGCTGCATCAAGCTCAGGGTTAGAAACTACTGTGGACAGCACATAACTCGACTGGTCCTTCTCCTACAGACAATGCTGGAAGACAATGCACCTCAGACATGCACTGTTCTGTTGCCTACCATTGATAGTATAGCTCTTAAAAAATTTACAAACATATTTTGCATTCAAGACTAAACCATTTCCTGGTGGACCATGTTTCCACATTTCATTCATTGTAACTTTGATACATCACTATATACTGTATGGCTTCCTTCTACTGTAAACCTGATAAATGTTCAAATCTTGTTTCTGGAATGTATGGTGCTTTGCCTTCAAAAGCTTCCTGCTAACAGTTTTACTGTTAGTAAAGTAACTGTCAATGATACACCCATAGCAGAAATTATCAATATTTAGCAGTATGTATCAAAATAAAGCATGACAAGAGCTATTGGGGGCAACAAATGATGTACTGCTTGGTAGTTCAGTGTGCTACTGTATCCAAGGAGCTAAAAGCTTTCTTTCCTTTTGTTTACTTATTGTAGTGGTATTTAGAATACCACCTGTGGGCCGGTTTGTATGTAGTTTGTTTGCATTTTAGTATGATTGTTTTAACGCATAGAATTGTCTACATAAGCTAAGTAACAAATAAGCCAGTTAACTGAAGCAAAGAGGAGGCAGGATTTCAGGAACACTTTAAACTGGAGTCGACAACAAATAGAAATGCAATCAGAGGGCTGCAGGAAGTCAGCAGTTAGCCTAGTGGTTATAGCATCTGACTAGTAAGTAGTTCTGCTTTTGCTTTTGACAAAGCTAAGTCCCTGACCAGGTTGTGTAATTCTGACTGTGTCATTAGATGATGCTCAACAGACATACAGTACATGGTTCAAACTCCAGATCAATGTCACAGTCGTAGACCAGCTGGTGCATTGCAACATCTTCATCTGTTTCATCTAATCTCCATTACTCTGGTGGCTTCAGTACTGGATGACTTTAATCATATGGCGCTGAACTCATGGCTGAAAGCAGATATTCAATTGATTTCAGAGAAACTGAGGACATTAGTCAGACAGTAGTAACAGTCCTTCTCTTGATCCTTCTCTTCTCACCATATCATCAAGGCAGCAAACGGCATTGCCTCGGTCACCAATCTTACAACCAATGTACAGCTCATATGCTTTCTTAACAAGGCCAGTCATGGTGAGTCTTTAAGGATTAAGCGTGTGCACATATCAGTTTTCCTTACTCAAACATGTTCTGAGTAGCCTGGTTAACACCACAACCTTCTCAGTTCTGAATGAGAGGGGGTCTGGGCAAGGTTCATTCAAAGCCCATTTTCAAAGGGGCGTCACCAACGGACGCCTCTCAAATGCCTCTTGGTGGATTTATCAGACTTTTGCGGAGTCAAGTCCACATCTTTTTTTAGATATGAAGGCTTCGAGTATTGTTCTTAACTCGGTTTTGAACAAAAATTACACGTTCAAATCGCTTAAAACAGACACGATAGCTGATTCGAACGAGTGATATTGCGGATGTTCCATTGCAGCAATAATTGTAATTGTCTGCTTCAACAAATGACAGTAAAGCTGCGCTATCGTCATCATATAAAGCCCGCCTCAACAGTTGTGATTAAAGCCTCGATTAGGAAAAATTGGAAATGGGCTAGAATGGGCTCTTGGCCAGACTGACTTGCAGAGCAAATCTTAATTTGCCGGAAGTCTTCTTCTTCTTCTGCTATGGGGTTAATGGCGGATCGCAACCAACTAAAGGTGCATACACCGCCACCAACAGTACCGGAGAGCGAGGCCGGACACGGCCCACCCAAGACATCTCCACCCAACACACCCCACGACCCCAGAAAATAAAATACATCCCTCTCTCACCACCCTCTTTCTTCCGTGCCCGCTTTTCCTTCCGCCGAACATACCGTGATTCCTCAAAACCTACCCCCACACCAGCACCCCCCACACTCCCACCCGAACTCCCTGCCATGCCGACCTCACTCACCGTACGGGCGTCGCAACCCGCCACCACCCCAGGAGCCTTTCTGCCCTCTCCTCGCCCCTCTCTCTCACGCAGCAAATCTAACGCTACTATCTCTGCCCTCTCCTGCTCATACTCGGAAACACTAGCACCCCCGAAGAAGGCCTCCACGTCAAACGCAGCTTCCGGTCCACACTCCATGTCAGACCCCGGTGACGACACCTCATGCCTCCATTGTCGCCCTGTCTTCTTCCGCGCTGCCATCTCCCTCCCCCGCCAGCTGCCAAAAGAGTTCCCTTGCCGGAAGTCCGTCTGGGTTCTCCCAGGCTATGTTCTGAGGGCAGAAAGATTATGATTGGTTCAGGCGAATACCCAATCAAAACGGAGAGGCAGGAATTAAGGCACATTTTAGTCTTATCTTTGTGCTTGTGGACTTTCCACTTCAATTCATACCACCGGTATACCTAACTTTATTTCTAACCATAACCTAACCCTAAACTTAAATCTAACCTATCACTATTCATCAAATGTGCAGCTAATATGCATTTAGTAACATTTGATGAGCTAATTTTAGAAATGTTTCCAATGCCAGCTTGGGATTTGATATGGCAACCTTATGGGTTCAAGACTGCAAGGATGGAGTTTGCTGTCTCCAAGTATCAGGTTATCTGGTATTAGGGCTGGGTGATATGGAAAAAATGATATCACGATATAAAATAGATATTTTTTCGATACGATATGCCTAACGATATATTGAACGGACCTGCTTTGACTTGATTAAATCTAAGTGTATAGTCTGCTCTATAAACAAATAAAAACAATACAAACAAAAAAATATTGATTGACCTTGTTATATTGCTGTTCAGAAGTTTCAGGTAAAACTGAACTACAAGAAATATTAAATACTCCTCATTTGTTGATGTTTCTTTGTTTCAGAACAAAACCAGCTGTTATCGCGATATGTCGATTTGGGATATTCTTCTCGATATTATTTTCAAAAATTCGATAACGATAAATATTGAATTATCGCCCAGGCCTATCTGGTATCCATCAATGCTGGTTGACTATTGTTGGAAACTGCATCGAGATACACCGGACCTGGAGAACAAACAAAAATCTGATGAGTTTTAATTTCTGCTGTAACATTCAGACGGTAGGGTCAGAATTAGGCATAAACTACATGAAATCATTGATCCATCCTGCCTTGTATCAACGGTTCAGGCTGGTGGTGGTGTAATGGTGTGGGGGATATTTTCTTGGCACACTTTGGACCCCTAAGTACTAATTGAGCATCATTTGAATGCCACAGCCTACCTGAGTATTGTTGCTGACCATGTCCATCCCTTTATGTCCACAGTTTAGCCATCTTCTAATGGCTACTTCCAGCAGGATAACGTGCCATTTTTGCAAAGCTCACAAATTCTCAAACTGGTTTCTTGAACAAGGGTTCATTGTACTTAAAAGGCTTACACTATCACCAGATATCAATCCAATCGAGCATCTTTGGGATGCAGCACATTTTTGCATTTATGCCACGAAGAATAAAGGTAGTTCAGAAGGCAAAAGGGGGTCCAATCTGGTACTAGTAAGGTGTTCCCCAATGAAGTGGCCAATGAGTGTATGTAAACATAAAGCTCCATTCAAACAAGACTATTGCCCATCATTATTCAGTTAATTTCATAGTTTACATTTTATATATAGGCTAATTGGCTGTTCTGTTATCAAATCGGAACAAAATTACTATAATCAACTGTAAAATATGATTAGATTGCAGGAAAGGTTCTTGGTTGAATTAATGATCCTTGAGTCAGTTAGTGGGTTGATCATAGGATGTTTAATAAAGTAAGACTTCTCATCTTGGACAGGGATCCCAGTGACAAAGTAACAAAGACATGTGTTGGAGAAAATAACAATATGAGCTGACTTATAAAGCCTTGGAGACCGTTCATGACATAGTTTATCTAGCACCTTCGACAAGACCCCTATCTCTTCAGATCAATGACTGACTCACAGCAGATCAGCAGGACTCCTTAAAACCTTAGGTAATCTTCTAGAATTTTACCAGATGGCCTTGGCTAGTTGTTTTTCCCAAATTCACTCCGTAACCCTTTCTTGATCAGATCTGTTTGCCCTGTCCTGTTAGTAACTTGTCTTTTTAGTCTGAATGGCATCAAACATGTATTAGTTCTGTGATGGTATTACAGTCTAATATGTTATAGATAAAAGAGTTGAGCTATCTTCTCTGTCAAAGTAATTGGTTCTCTGTATCCCGCCTCTAAAACAGAAGAGTGGGGCTAGCTTTTTTTTTTTTCACCCTGCAAGTCATTGAGCGGCCTTGAATCTCTCCCTTCCAAAGAAAGAGGAAAAGCCCCTGTCTCCACTCAGATAACCTAACAGGCCTCAGAATCTTAGGTGCACAGAGATGGGAAGTAACGATGTACAAATACTTTGTTACTATACTTAAGTAGATTTTTCAGATATTTTTACTTTACTTTACTATTTATTTTTGTGCCGACTTTTTACTTTTACTCCTTAGATTTTTAACACGAATATCGGTACTTTCTACTCCTTACATTTTTCAAAATTGTCTCATTACTTTAGTTTCATATAATTTCAGTAAGCATAGTATTATGTACGGTGATCGGTGAAATGATTGAAAATGAAGAAGCATGTCTTTAATCTTCACCTCCTGCTCCAAATTTCAAACTCTGGTCAAGTCAGCCTACTTTCTAAGTCCATTCTACCTGCCTTATACTGTATGAAGAAACCGATTTCTTAAGAGATCCATGTCATGTGTTACACTTTACCGTTGTAGCTACTCATGTCTGGTCAAACGCGTGAGTTCGGAGCAGAAATTAGACATACCTCGTTTCGCCTTGTTTATGGATGGTAAATACCCACAGTTTGGTGACTGGTGCTTAAGCAATTGGACTTGCATTTCTCTTGAATTTTGACTTCAATATTTATTTAATTACAATACAGCTTGTTAATCCGACGTTTGACAAGCTAGCCACAGACAACTAATATCCAATACAGGCTAGCTAGAAGTTAGTAAGCCTGTTCAGAACAGTACTGTAGCCTATATCGTTAGCTAGCCAGGCTTTCTGGGAGGTTACAGCTTAAGTCCCATACATCCCAGATCTGAACTAATGTCTTGTGCCACTTTCCTATATTCTGAATTGGGGATCAAACGCTAGAAATCAGACAGCTCTGACAATTGTTTTTTCGTTCATAATTTTCAGTCATTTAGAAGTTAGTTGCCATTGAATTTTACAGCAGTGCATGACGATAATGAACAGGAGAATTACAGCATCAGCTGACATCCTTTCTTTGCATGTTCTGTAATACAGGACACCATACTGGCATTAATAACTCTGAACTGCTTTTGTGAGGGGATGTCCAGGAAGAGTCAGGAAAAGAGTCAAATGTGAGGGAGAGTAGATTGGATGCTGAGGTGAGTGATAAATAATATACTGCTGTAAGGCACCAGTATACCACTGCTGAGAGCCGTTCAAAGGCATGATGCATTGTGGAGTGCCTGGAGACAGCGATTAACTATGGTATATTGGCAAAATATAAATAAAACCCCAACATGATTAATTGCTTTTATGAACCAGTATCCAACGTTGTTTAGAGCAGTCAAATTTGATGTGATTTCATACACATGGTATAAGGTGTCATATAGCATGGCTATCAGACAATCCTGCTTATAATACAGAATAGCCCTCTGGACCTGTTTAGTATAACATGTATTATGGTTCTCAGTGTTCAAGTTTTTCTATGGTGGATTGACTACTGGCCTACAATCTGTTGTTTTCCATATGACAAAGCTATGCATGGGACTTAATTGTACATGACAAAAACACAGTTGGTATACACTCATTCATTAGGTACACCTTGCTAATACCTAATTGTCCAAGTTTGGTTGGCCCGTGCAAATTGTAGCCTCAGTTTCCTGCTGCTGTAGCCCATCTGCTTCAATGTTCAATGTGTTGTGCATTCAGAGATGCTGTTCTGCATACCTTGGTTGTAATGAGTGGTTATTTGAATTACTGTTGCCTTTCTATCAGCTCGAACCAATCTGGCAATTCTCCTCTGACCTCTGCCATCGACAAGGCATTTGTTTCTCCAGAAAAAACTGCCACTCACTTGATATTTTCTCTTCTGACCATTCTCTGTAAACGAAAATCTCAGTAGATCAGCAGTTTCTGAAATACTCAAACCAACCCGTTTGGCACCAATAACCAGACCACGTTCAAAATTACTTAAATCACATTTCTTTCTTATTCTGATGCTTGGTTTGAACTTCAGCAGATCACCTTGACCATGCCTACATGCGTAAAGGCATCGCCTTGCTGTTACATGATTGGCGGATTATATATTTGCGTTAATGAGCGGTTGAACAGGTGTACCTAATAACGTGGCCGGTGAGAATTTAGAGCTAATAGTATATATTTTTTAAGTGTCTTCAGCAGGCATATTACTGGCTGCTTGTCAATCAATTGAGACTAAGTAGTCTATGCTGATGCTGGAATCATTATAGAGAGAGAGTAACGTTTGCTTGACAATCACATAAGAACATAATCCCTGGTTGTGTACAGGCCTAATACATTTTTTACACATTAAATGTCATGTCTTTACTATTATTCCCACTAAGTTTTAATGTGTACAGGAGCCAACACATTACTTCCCATTCTCTCAACGGTCTCTGACATTGTCCACCCCAATGTGGGACTGACTATTTCGCCCTTGCACGTTCAACATCACAAAAGGTGTGTACCGGTATATTTGTCCTATACAAAAATTACATTATGACACGTTACACTATACAGAAGGTCTGTATACACTAGTTGCTCCCAAGTTCTTTAAGGGGTTCAGGACAAATCCATGCACATCTACAGATTTGAGGGCATACATCACTTGCCATTTTTCTTTTGCTGGATGTCTATTTGCAATATAATACATATGTTTTTAATGCAATGCACACTGAATTTGTAATTTCTCCAACTTTTATAGTACTTCAATTGTAAAAATTGTGATCCTGACATTGCATTTATTATTATTAACACTCCATGTTTAAAAAGATTTACTAGATGTCATTTCTAATACACTGCTGCCATCCCTTAGTTGTAACTCTAATAGTATGGGGAACTTAAGCACACACATATGAGCACACACACAGGCATGCTGACAGGAATTCCCAGGCCCGCGACACAACTCCACATTTAGGGCCTGTCGGTAAAAGAAATATGACTGTGCAAAAACAAAATTTGGGACCTCCTCAGGACTGGGCCTGGGACAACAATCCCAGTTGTCCCCCCTTGTCAGCATCCCTGCACACACACATACATGTAGATTACTTCAAATGTTAAGGGGAAGATTAAAAAAGAGAAACTTTCTTCTCACAGAATCACAATTTAATTAATAACTTGCTACTCAGTCAGAATCTTTTTAACCTGGAGTCCCAGTCTCTGTCACAATAATCATATAAGTGATGTTTTAGGCCTATTGGCAGACATCTAGTTAAAATGTAGGCAATGGCACATAAGAGCCTTTTTTACATGTCCATGGAAGTTTCTCAGCTTGCACTCTAATAACATTTGTGTGGTCCAGGTAGCTTTGCATAAAAAATGGTTGTCATTCGCAAGGCTACTTTTACTTTTATACTTTAAGTAAATTGCCAAGCCTGTACTTTGTTACTTTTACTTGAGTAATGAAGTTAAATCAGTACTTCTACTTTTACCAGAGTATTTTTTAACACAAGTATTTGTACTTCTACTTGAGTACGGGAAGTGAGTACTTTTGCCATCTCTGTAGGTGCATAACACTCTCAACTAGTTATGGTGACATCCAGCCCAGGGAGGGCTGGCGTCAAAGAACTATTTGAACTGAGATATGGAGTCCTACCAGTGTTTTGGTTGTTTACCTGTGTTTCTTGTTTTGTTTTGTTTTCCACTTGGATTATTTCAGTGCAGTGCATGGTGTTTTACTTCTTCCATTTATTTTGTGTCTGGTCCCTTTAAGAATGTTCCTTTTCGTTTGTCCTTCCTGTGTTTCCCTTGTGTAGGCCATGCCCCTCTCTCTCTCTCTAGTATGGGCTGTCGTTCCATAGGGTTAGGCTAGGAGAGCCTATTAACTTCTAGGTCGGGCAATGTAAGTAATGACTCATAGCCATTCTAGCAAACTAGAGAGAGAGCAATGGGCATTGTGATCCCATGATCCAGTTACGTTGGTTATGTTCAAAGGTATCCGGGAGCTACAACATGTAGGTGTTTGTTTATGTATATTGTGGGAGAGTTTAGACGTTCGTTTTCTATACTATATGTTTGCAAGGTCTCCGTGTCACTTAAAGATCACGTTGCTTCTCTAGTGGTTTAGTGTACTCTTGCTTATATCGTGTCTATTGACATTTCATGGACTGTGCTATCCAGGAGCCGTATTCCTTAAACATTATGAAAAACAAGTATCTCTCTGCATTCGGGTCTCCCTCTCCTAACCCACACACACACAACGTGACAGATATACCATTATAAACTGTTTAAACTGTATTTAAGATGCTCATATATAATTTCATTCCTCAACACAACTAACAATATTAACCTACAAAAGTGTTTCAAAACAATAGCAAATGAATACTCACTCCTCATGTATATAACCCTTTTGGTAAAACCATTAGTCATATGTAAGGAAAAAATTCTACATTCTTTGTTTCAGTTAGCATGTCTAATTTATTTAAAAAAATGAAACCTAAAAAATTATGTTCCCTTCCTGCTTCCTGTCTGATAGGTTTTTAGAAAAACACAATAGAGATGGATAGAGTTGCATGTTTGAGATTTGCTCCATCTGTGATGAACCCAGTTGAAAAAATGACCCCTTGTTCTTTTCAGCAGAATTTATGCTTTCAGATTATGTCAACTGCGTTTACTGTTCTGGAGCTGTCAGAGTTGACATCTAGAGTCCTCATACTCAACTCTGGACCTCGAAACCAGTTCCACTCCACTTTTTCCTTGCAACACTCTAATCTGAGACTTATTTAGACCTGGGACACCAGGTGAGTCTAATTTTGATGTAGAACAGAAAATTTCAGAAAATAATTACATAACATTTGTTGGGGCGCTGAGGTGCAAGACGGGGGCTGAAGCCTGCCTAAATATGGTCTAAAATCACCTCTGTTAATACACTTTGAAATGTAATCACAAACTAACCGGACTTCCACCCTAAACACACCACCAAGACAACTACGCAGTGGCTTAAGGATTGGAAGGTGAATGTCCTTGAGTGGCCAATTCAGAGCTCTGACATAATAAATCCAATTGAAACCTGTGAATGGACTTGAAGACAGCAGTAAATGGCTGTCAATTACGTTACTTCAATGTTGTACGGCAGATAAATATGTAAATAAAGCTGGAACAAAAAAATATATTTTTAATGGCTTTTGATTTCAGGCTGTAAGACAGAGAAGTGGGTATTTTAAAGGGGTATGAGGATTTTCGATAGGCACTCTACAGCATGGTTGGATGCTTGAACATGCTGGTTAGCGTCCTGGCCGTTAAGATGAGAAGACGGTCCCTGAGAGATGTGTAACTAGATGTGGCTCGAAGGATAAGTCTTTTTTGTCACGTACTGTAGGATGGTGATTTTTTTTATGTATATTAAATATTATGAGAGATTGCACTGAAAACGTGTTAAAATTCTTACATTATCTATTTAAACATTGAAGTGTTATGTTACTAATTTAAATAAATATAATAAACACTCCTCAAGAAAGCCAACGGCCTAGACAGAGTGTGAAAATGCTCATCTGTAATTTGTGGTTTCTGACACATAGACAACTTCCTCCTCACCATGGGTAAATTACCATGTAAGTGGAAATGGATCACAATGAATTTATGTGGTTAAACATTTTATAAAATGGAATCCAATGTAGTATATGTTTCAAGTATAGCTCTTTGAGTACATTTTGTTTTTTACCGGGGTGTACATTTTTCCACTTCTGGGTACCTGACAGGCAGTGTTTTCTCCCCTGTATGTATTGAGTTGGTATGCTTGGTTGGTATGGTCTTCTGTTTCCCGCTCCCCAATCATATGACCTAATTACATGAATGAAGGTTTATTCAGTTACTAAACATGAAAAAAAGTATATACAACAAATTCATTACAAACAAAGGTAACCGAACAGGTGTAGGCTGAAGCCGTGGCTTATTACGCCTACCCTATTTACAAAACAACATCTACCCATCAAAATTTGCAATTAAACAATATACATGCATAAACATATGTATACATACACACATTTTTATGTACACATACTGTATATATACACATATACATACATATATACATACATACATTCTAACCTCTGCACTTGATTTACAAATATTTATTTATTACTTTATTTTAGTTTATGCGCAACAATTATACATAAACCTTTCATAGGCAATTTACTTATGCATCTGAATATTTATTAAAAATTTGCATTTTAAATTGTTTTTTAAAATAATTAATGGAATTGCTCCTCTTAAGATCATCGGTGAGACCATTCCACAAGTCGACCCCTTTTACCGAAGTTGTGTTCATTTTAAAGTTTGTTCTGACCATTTGTTTTTTAAACATGTTTTCTCATCTTAGGTTATATTTCTGGTCCCTGTGTTCAAACAAACATAAAATATTTACAAGCACTGTTTTCCTATTAACTTTGAACATAAAGACGCCAGTGTTCAGACTGACTAAATCGGAAAATTTTATTGCTTTAAATTTACAGAATATAGAATTTGTCGGTTCATTATATGGTGAATGATTAACTATCTTTACAGCTTTTTTTGTAGAATAAAAATAGGTTTTGTGTTTGTGGTATAAGCATGCCCCATATTTCAGCACAATAAGACAAACAACATGTGTTTAGTTCCCCTATTGCACTCCTTGGTTAAATCCATCCAGCTGCCTTTAGTCATCATTAGTCTTCTATTTAAGTTCCATTAGGTTTACAAGGAGCTGTCAGTCATTATTCTGATGTCAGGTTGATGTATGTCGTTTGGTCATTTCTAAATATTGTATTATTTCTTGTTGCCTCTCGAGGCAGTCTTTTGTTTATAAGATTGTTTTCTTAAATTAAACACTGATTATCTACCCGTCGCTCCTGTCTCATCTTTACGCATCCATTGCACACAAAAGGTTTATGACAAGGGGATTAATGCCAGAATTGCAGAGCTTGCTGAAAACATCCAGAATGTGTGAATATATGCTGAAAAGCATTGTTGCTGAATAACAGTTATGTTATCTCTACCTACCCTCACTGGCCACTTCATTAGGTACATCTTGCTAGTACCAGGTTAGGCCTGCATGATTCGGGGAAAAATATGAATTTATTCTAAGTGTTTTGCTTACAATTGAAATCAGGGTTCTCTGCCACAATTTTTTTCTCACAAACTATAATGATTATTGCACATATGAACCATGACAAAACAAATTGGCAGTACAAAATATAGATTTTCTTTGGCACCTATAGCACATTGCGCATCACCACAAGCCTGTAAACATAGAGGCTTCAATGAATAAAGAAAAAAAATACATACTGGCCATTTAAGTACAGTAGGCTACCAAATATAGTGACATATAACACATTGAACTAAAATCCTTGAACATGTCTTAAAAACAATTTAGAATCAAAGTCAGTTTGGGGCGGCAGTGGCTCAGTGGCTCAAGTAGGTTGTCTAGCAACCGAATGGTTCAATCCCCGGGTCCTCCTGACCAAGTGTTGAGGTGTTAATGAGCAAGACACCTAGCCCCAGCTGCTCCTGACACCGCTGTTGGTGTGTGAATGTGAGGCACTGTAAAGAGCTTTGGTGGTCATTGTTGGTCAGAAAAATGCGCTATATAAATGCAGTCCATTTACCATTTAAAATTAAATCTGGAACGGGGTGAACCAAGATCGCGATTTTATAATGAATAATCGTGCAGGCCTATACCAGGTTAGACACTCTTATGTCTTCAGAACTGCCTTCATTCTTCGTGGCACAGATTCAACGGTACTGGAAACATTCCTCAGAGATTTCGGTCCAGCTTATGCAAATTGTAGCCTCAGTTTCCTCTTTTCCTGATATGTGGCCATCTGCTGCTGTAGCCCATCTACTTCAAGGATCAAAATTAGCGTTTAGAGATGCTCTTCTGCATACCTCCAGGACAAACTCTCCCAACTGGGAGTGTCTGAATTAACATGTAGGTGTATCACAGACTTCCTGTCCAACAGGACGCAGCACCATCATTGCCTTAGATCTCAAATGGGAGCTCAAGTGGGATCTCAAGAAGTTTCGTTTTTTTAATGGTTGTACTTGATCGTGGTCGTTGGTCCAGGTAAACACAATAGTTGCAGGGTACACAAAATAGCGAGGTGAACGACAGAGGTATTACGTGCTCTCTGCAGCGGCACAGAACACTGATAGCTTCCTATACATAGATGTACACAAGACTACAACTATCGGACTCACTTCTCACAACACATTGCACTCCACCTGGACAGACTTCTCTAAGCAAACACCAATGACATGCTCTGACAATATAACATTGATTCGCGCCACTCTGCTCCACTGCGCACTAAATAGGGTTGAAAGGAGACCGGCTGAAAGCGTTTAATAATTAGACCGGTCTCTCAATCAACCTGAAGCATGCAACAGTGGAGCAGGGAGTGGCGCACACTTACCCATAACATACATCCCCTGATTACCCCATATATACAAAACATAATTAAAAAGTACCTAAACGTACTGGCCATAACACAAATCCACATAATAAGACAGAGTCTTATGCCACAAATCCTGAACCCAGTCCCAGGACTCGTGACAGAGACACATTTTTCATGCACTACTGAACAGTTAATTGACCATAACATGTTTAAAACATAACGTGGGGCATTGACAAACTTAGCTGTCCATATTAGGTGCTTCATGGCTGATGGCTCGTTGTTATGCAGGCAGCATGATAGATGACATCACAGAATGGAGCAAAGGTCCATACAATGCAAATGCTGCGTTCGTTTATCCCAAAGATCCGACTCGGAACTCGGATAAGACGTCCCTTCCACACTTCAAAGCGTTCTATTATCGGATTGCACGTCCGAGTCGGAGAAAACATGGACGCCACCCGGAAAGCTGTTCTTGCAGTCACTTTTAATTTCATGCTTTAGTTTACTTCCTGTTAGCAACGCTAGCCACTTTTAGCAACACCCGTTTGAAACAAGTAGCCTACTCATTGAATATTGCACTCGCCACAAGACCGATTCTCGTACCCACAGGAAGCGATACAGACGCAATTAGGTATTGTGGTAATACAAGTTATTTAAATCGTAATTTATACAACCAAAGTGGTCTAAAATCAATGAACACAATTTAAACTCACAAGTCACAAAGGGCGCAGCCATCTTGTTTTCCTCCTCGGAATTCCT
>JACXGM010017862.1:0-19445 GCA_016801145.1 Umbra pygmaea | reverse complement strand
CATTATTCCAAAACATTTTTCATTTTTAAAGCTCTAACTAACAAGGGGTTGTACACATGATAAAGCCCAAACTCATTATTCTAAAACATTTTTCATTTTTAAAGCTCTAACTAACAAGGGGTTGTACACATGATAAAGCCCAAACCCATTATTCCAAAACATTTTTGATTTTTAAAGCTCTAACTAACAAGGGGTTGTACACATGATGAAGCCCAAACTCATTATTCTAAAACATTTTTCATTTTTAAAGCTCTAACTAACAAGCGGTTGTACACATGATAAAGCCCAAACCCATTATTCCAAAACATTTTTCATTTTTAAAGCTCTAACTAACAAGGGGTTGTACACATGATAAAGCCTAAACTCATTATTCTAAAACATTTTTCATTTTTAAAGCTCTAACTAACAAGCGGTTGTACACATGATAAAGCCCAAACCCATTATTCCAAAGCATTTTTCATTTTTAAAGCTCTAACTACCAAGGGGTTGTACACATGAAAACACAACAGGTTTTTTGAGATTCCAGTTTTAGCAATATTTCACAATAATATTAAGAGACAATGGCTAACGCCTTGAAGACCACGGCAACTCACCATTAGTGTATGAAATAAAAGAAAAACAAACAAACAAACTGATGTGTATTGTTTTTCATCCACCAACCTTGTCTAACCTTGTGTGTCTTGGCAAACGGCATCCGTTTACCACCGCTAAAAGAATTTTTAAACCAAGAGGAAAATAAACAACAAAAGAAATGTGCCATATTTTTGGCATAAAGACAGGAGTTAAGTGGCAGATGGGGCTTTGAAACTAGGGATATGCATGGGTACAAACTGTCCAGACGCAAATTCATACATTAAGGTGTAGCAAGTATTTTAGCTATGATTAGTTAAATAAAGCTGAGTTCAGACAGGAAACACCACATGTAAACCATGCAGCGCCTAAGGTCTTGGCATTAGATACATTCACTGCCATAGCACGTGACTAAAACTTCTATTAAAGACAAATCAGTGCACAAAATAACAATTTGTATAGGCAATGAGCAAGGTATGCCATACTGCAGAAGGTAACACAGAACCAAACGGGTGGAGACAGTGAGTGTCAGTTCGGTAGCAACTGTTGCTAATTAGCATACAGCAGACTGAATGAGTACAAATGAGACTTGAATAGGCAGCAATGTTAATTAATGAATTCCTGACACTGGTGGGAGTGTTTGACTTCCGCTGATGCATTGCTCATCCAGGTTACCTGGCTGAAGTACTTGCCGTTTCCTTGATTATGCATGGAGGCATATCATGTCCTGAGAAACTCTCCAGGGAAAAAGAAAACATCTCTGAAACGATTACTGTCAATTCTCAAAGGTCTGCATAGTTCGTATTTTGTTCCAATCATCCATAGGATTTTATAGGTCTGAGTAAAGTTTCATGAATGCCAAATGGAAATCTCTATCAAGTCACTCATGCTCAAGTCAGAATCAGTCAAGAATCCCTATGACTAAGTCTGAAGTCTAGTCAGAGTCCAGATCTAAGCAAGTTAGGCCACCAATAAATTCTTTAATACATTTGTTATGCAGCGTGTCAAATGGAACAATTATTTGACATGTCAAAACATGTCATTAGACAAATACCCTAACAAAACTCTTGTTTCACAGTTGGTGGTTTGTGGATTTTCATGAACACACTTACTCTAAACAGTCACCAGTTTTATGTTAACGTAGACTTGTTTTTACAAGTACAACATTTAGAAGCAGGGAGAGGAACAAAAATATTTATGAATAAAAGAACAATAACTGTTGATGTAATTCAAAGAAATACATTAAAAAAGATTATTATTCTGCTAAATGTAAAATCAACACAAAGGCAAGTTGGCCTTTCCTTGCATTATACCAGGTGTAAAAAGTACTTTCCTTGCATTATACCAGGTGTAAAATGTACTTGACGATTGTCTTTGAGAAGTAGAGATGAGGTGCTAAAAAACTTCAGTAAAATGACGTCACCTACTGGATTTCTACTCGAGTAAAAGTATCAATATTTAAATGTACTTAAGTAAATACGTGCTCTTAAATGTACTTAAGTATACGACGTAAAAGTAGAAGTATTAGTTAAATGTTTAATGCACCGGTTATTGCATAATGTAATGGCAGAGGTGCTTCTTCCAGGTTTCGTCATTATAAAAATGACTGCACTTCAATGCATCCTATGAACAAACATTCCAGTGTAATCAACTTGTCCATTGATGGAGATATTTTATATGAATAGCCCATGACCTTCGGCCAAAAGCAAATTTTTTTAATAAAAAGTAGCATTATAGTTTCTGGGTTGTGCTGAGACAGGAATATGATGCTCATTGAAAGGGTCATCTTTTGGCGTAAAAGCTTCATAACATATCTGGGCAGGTCTAAGGACTGTGACAAAGATTTTGGAGATCAGGGCTGTGGAGACATGACACGGATGTCCACCAGACATTGAACAATGCTAAGAAGTCCATTGTGGAAATGTTTCCACTGCCATCTCTAGCAGCCCTTTTAGGCTACGCCTTAACCCCACAAATATGACAATGCTGTAAGTTATAGGCACTCTTTTTCGTATATGTGAGAAACCTGAAAGTTAGGTGAAGGACCTAGTGATTTTCACAAAAGTTTGATTACCTTCTTGTATGAAAAGGAGGAGTCAGCCAGCAGAAGCCTTATGACTAAACTCAACACGCTGTCACATAAGGTACTGATGCAGGATTCTTGCTAGCGTGAACAATTGCAAACTGAATGCTGAAATTGTAGCTCTAAGTGCAAGCTGTTTACCGGCAGATTCTTCAATCCCATAAGTACCATAGTTTAGCAAACTGATGATAGAGCACAAGGGTGTTATTATTGCAGAGTCATCCGTGCACCAGAGGGCACGTTAGCTTCCAGGAGTCCAAAAATCGGTGTGAAGATTTTACCTGTATTCTAATTTAATAAATGAGCATGGGTGTACTCTGTTCTAGCATTCAGGAAATAGGCCAACAGAATGCTTTGTATTTATTAACAGTTGTATTTATAAATAAGTACAGTATTCAAATCTGAAGGATATTGTAGTGAGTGTTCTCCATCGACAGAATAGATCAAAATCAGCTTTAGAAAACATCTGTCACTATTCATGTAATTATTCAGTAATTACATTTTATTTTGTTCCAATTTCGTCATACTAGTATTCATGTCAATTCATCATAGTTGATACTTGGAAAATGCATTTTTGATTGCCGTTAACCTCTTTTTTCATTCTGGGCATTATTGAACCATTAGCGCTTCAGTGCATTTATGACTTTCCCATCAATCGCATATTGTTTCTAGTTTAAAATTATGCTCACTGTTCAAAAGAAAGATTAAGAATTATTATAAATCATATTACCCAAAATTGTTGCATTATGCATTACAGCTGGATACTTTTGTGCTCTCAACAAACTTCATTTTTAAACAAGACAAAACTTTTTTTCTGTAGACCACATCATTTGTGCAAATAGGATTTACTCCTACAATTATCATGTGAAGATGTTATAATAATCTGCCAATCGGTAAACGTTTGATTAGTAATAATAAGTATTTAGCTCGTAACCATACCATAGATTTACCTAATTGTGAAGCGATCACCCAGCCTGTGTCTTTACAGACAGCTGAATCTGCAAATTGAGTATTCCCCACAGAGTTGAGAATAACAGGTTCAGTAACTTTCTCCACACGACAAGAAATAAAACCAACAGTTAATTGATTTACAAAATAATCGTTAGTTGCAGCCCTAGAAGTCTCCCGCACCATTTATGCGCAAATCGATTCCTAACCCTTCCTTCGGGTGCTCCGGTTTCTTCCACCATCAAAAAACATGCAGGTTAGGTACTCCAGTCAGTGCCCCTGACGAAAGCACTGGCTAAGATCTGGAGTTGGTCCCCGGGCGCTGTAAATGGCTGCCCACTGCTCCCTTTAAGGGATGGGTTAAATGCAGAAAATGAATTTCGCTACATGTATGTGACAAATAAAGTACCTTTACCTATCTTTATTGCTACTACAGTATTGGTTGTATGAATTGTGCATGCAATCTTGAATGACAGAAACAATTTTTTTGTAGGTGCCTTTCATAAATTTTGAGAGAACAGTAGAAAGCAGAAGCTAGGGAGACAGGTATGTAGGGGAAAACAGAGAGGAAGGGCACAGACGAGCAATCGAGCTGGGGATGGAACCCCTTTTGCCAGGGGGCATGTGTGGTCCAGAATCTGGAGCTTACACCGCCACACCAAAACTGAGTTGAAGCAGTATTCCACTTTTATCCCCTTTCTGCCTCACTTCTCCTTTTACACTGAAAGTAGTGTTGTGTTGATGTAAACTGCACCCCCAACCATGTTTTTGTAGCATCTGCTTATTCTCATGCATCTTCTTCAAAAATTCAACCAGAACTCTCAGCACAATACTTGCTTCCTTTCAAATGGAATCACAGCGGCTTGTTTTAGTTGTTTCTAGAAAACTGGCCATCAACATAGTATAGGTGCCAACCTTACCATATGTTTTTAATGCTGAGCTGAAGGCGTACTTGTTGTACTGAATCAAAGCTGTCTACATGGCATTGGGGAATACAATATCCTGATTCAGTGATGGAAGAGGATTACTTGGGAGTAATCGATTGTCTATTGAAAACTGTATCAACAATATAAGGCCATCTGTATAACAGCTATAACATGTAAAATGTGTAAAGTTCTCTCTGTCATCTAGTTGCCATGATAACTTAATCACATATTTGGGTTACATGGTTACCAAACTGCAGTTTTTGGTGATAAATTATCAAAATGTGCTTTATGCATTTGTCAAACAATAAATAGCAATGAGTACGGTACATAATATTGTACATTACATTGTCAACTGCCATTTTCAGACACACTATCTTTTTTTGTTTTGGTACACTACCACTTGCAATCAATCCACAAATAATGCCCTGTTAGACCATTACTTTTTAAGTGTTACTGTACGGTTAGGTCTGGAAATATTTGGACACTGACAATTTTCATAATTTTGTCTGTTTACCAAATTAAATTCAAGTAACGGTTAAGGTTTCACGGTCTACCACTGTTTTAAGAGACTGTCATCATACCGCGCCCATTTTCTCATTCAAGGTATTGCATTAATATAAATTCTGGATTATTCCTGAATTGGAAAATGAATTAACATTCCCATTGTAAATATCAGTTCAATTAAGAGAGTCAACTACATTTACTGAGTAGCATATATACTTCAGGCGATAACTTTTTTTATTGTGTGCTTTACACTGACTTGTATCAAAGTTTGCATCCAATGACAGTGCCACATCTGTACTCACTGAGCCATTCAGTATGACCAACTGTCCTGCAAATGCTGGTCTATTGAGATTTCATGGCTATGTGCTGGATTTCAAAAACCTGTGGGCAAAAGTGTGGCTGAAACACCTGAACTTAATTAGTAGGGGTGTCCTCATACTTTTGGACATAATATTTTGTGTGTGTACAAACATGTTATATATTAAAAATGTAATTTTTATAATACCATGATATATTTTCTGTCACGGTTATAATACTGTGAATCTCATACCATTTCACCCATAATTCAAGTTACAGTTAAATAATGAATATAGGCTTAAAGTGTCTCTCAGCTTTAATCTGAGCGTATTCACATCCAGATTGGAAAAAGGGTTTGGGAATTACAGCTCTTTAATATGTAGCACCTCTTTTTTAAGGGACCAAATGAAATTGGACAGTTGACTCCAAAGCTTTTTCCTGGACAGGTTTGGGCTATTCCTTCATTATTTCCTCATCAGTTAAGCAGGTAAAATGTCTGGAGTTTATGGCTCAGTGGTTAGAGTCAAACTTTTAGTCAGAAGGTTGCCAGATCGATTCCGGACTGTGCCAAATGTCGTTGTGTTCTTGGGCAAGGTACTTTACCTTACATTTCTCCAGGGGTAATGGCCCTGTATTCACTGGAAGTAGCTCTGGATAAGCGTGTCTGCTAAATGACTAAAATGTAAATGTAATTCCAGGTGTAGCATTCATATTTGGAAGCTGTTGCTTTGAACCCACAACATGCGGTCAAATGAGCTCTCAATGCAAGTGAAACAGGCCATCCTTAGGCTGCTAAAATAAAAATCCATCAGAGAGATAGCGGGAACACAGGAGCGGCCAAATCAACAGTTTGGTAAATTCTGAGAAAAGAAGGCACTGGTGAGCTCAGCAAAACAAAAGGCCTTGGACGTCCACGAAAGACAAGTGGTGGATGATAGTAGGCTAATTTCCAAGGTATAGAACAAAACCCATTCACAACATCCAGCTAGGTAAAGAACACTCTCCAGGAGGTAGGCATATCATTATCCAAGTTTACCATGAATAAAAGACTTCACCAAAGCAAATACAGTGTTCACCGTAGGCTGCAAACTATTCATAAGGCTCAAGGATAGATAGGCCAGATTAGACTTTGCCAGACAACATCTACAAAAAAAACAAAGATAGTGGCGCACAATCTGACGTTAAACAGAGATAACAGCGTGCACTCGGACATCACGTGCCAAAATCTTCGGTATCACCGTCCACACGACAACACTGTAACTGGAGTTTCTAAAAAAACTTCACCCTGGCCAGAGTTTAAAAAAAAGATCGGTTTCAGTGACATGATGCAGTGTTTTTGTGTGGACGAACGGCATAACCACATAGAAAAAACTGTGGTTTTAAAAATACCTGTGTTTGTGTGGATGGGGCTAAGATCAACCTGTAAACATGTGAAGCATTACAGTGTAGTTGAGAGATGTATGGCAAGAAGAAACTCGAGATGGCTAGGACTATGCATCTTGTCATAATCTCCACCAGTCTTTCACATTAATGTTGGATGACTTTATGCCAATCCTGGTTTAAGATTTATGCTGCTTGGCTTCGCTTGTGAACATCCATCTTCCTCTTGAACACATTCCCGAAGTTTTTAATAGGGTTGATAATAAAAATATGCAATGGTCACTTAATTTTTTATGAGCTTTAGATTTTGAACTTCAACAGTGTTTTAGCAACCTGCTACTAACTACAACCTGTCTCCGTGAGGCAATATCCATAACTACAACCTTACGATGTTTTCACTAGTTACAATTATTTAGCGTAAATTGTGTTGTTGTGCCTCAACACTTTCGGTCCCACCCAAGTGTGCCATGTCATGAAAAAGGTTGGAATCACTGGTGCAGTAAGAGGCATTCAGTGTTGCCAGGAAGAGGCATTCGTTCCAGTGGCCTCACTAGGCCGACGACACATAATTCCAAAATAAGTAGGAAAGAGATGTCATATCAGCCCATATGTGCCTTCTAGAGGATTGTGCAACTGTGGTGCTTTGAAATCTGCAAAAAGTACATTTTGCACTTCCTAATAAATAGATTTACTACAACATAAAAGAAGATACTTCTAAATGAATGTAAAACACAAGACAACAGTTAATTTATCCATCACCGCACAGCAAATAATGTGACGAAATCATGTTTTTGCACCAGTACCTGAAGAAGGTCGTAGCGCAAGTGCCACCAGTGGAAAAGATTAGTGTACCTGCAGTTAATGACAGCTATCATGGAATATCTTGTAATTAGATAACTTTTAAATGAAGATTGCTGCTAGCTATGTTGACTCAACATGGGCCATAATGCTTGTGTAAGTTAGAACCCAGGTCATACCTGGATAGCGCCGCCAAATCGTAACTGTACAACATGTGAAATATGAATTGCTAGCTAACAGTAGTTCTTTTGTCCAAAAAAGTTAAGGTACGAACAGCAAGCTGAAATTAGCTAAGTAACAAACATCCAGATCTATAACTTGCTTGCCAAGTAAACAAATGTAGAAAGCTAGCTTGCAAATTAAGATATCTTTGAAATTACCTTTTTTTAAATTAAATATTGCTGCTTAACGGCATCAAATACATTACTGCCCAGTCCTAAACTTTTCACCACATCGCTGGCCTGTGAGCCAGCAACAAAATACTGGTAGTTGACCTGTGAAAGAGAATATTTTCACTTTTGCCATTCTTTGCACCTCTACTGGCATTTCGTAAGATTGCATTTAAGAATTTGTTCCTCAGACCAACATCCAGTTGATTCCTTCTAGGGTCACATCACAAAACGACTCCAAAAAACTTGACCGCAGATCAAAGCCTGGTGAAGGCCTGTGGTTGGGAAACAGACAGGTCTAAGGGTTTGGTGTAATACACCAGGGTAAGGCCCTTCTAGAAACCCAGCATCACTCAACACTCTACATAAATGTTTACTTTCCCTTCATTCACACGTAGAAAACACAAAGGCATTGAAGAAAGGCAGTTGTTCTGTCCTGGCAGTTCCAACACGCATATAAAATAATTTACTAATTGTTACCCTGAGGTACACCTAGGTTACATCCAATCCAGTCTTGTGAATATCTGTGATTTCTGTGGATTATCGAGTTAAACTTAGAAACGACGGGCAAATCAGACAGCCTTTTACAATGCAGCGACATATGCACAGCTACAGGCACACATGTTTTCAGTTTGGGTTCCGTACCTATAAACAGTCGGCCATGGTAGCTTACTGGTCAGGAAGTTCAATGTTGACTGCAAGTTAAGACACACAAACTGCTAATGACTGACCCTACATTACCACCCCCCACCATCCAATACAACCAAACAACTATCGAAGAAATTAATTATAGAAAACCAATTATTAGTCCTTTTAATAAACTGCACAAAGCATTTTCCAACCAGGCTATTTAATAATCATTGATGTTAAAACAGAATATTTTACTTTTGTAGTAAAAAGCATAATACAAACAAACATTCTTCTATGGCTTGGTGATACAGTCCATGGAAGGACTGGATTACTACATAAATTATTAGAAAGATAATAAAATCGAAAGAGATTATGGACGAAAAGAGCACAAATTAGCATGCTTAGAGTCCATAATGTGCAGGAAATAAATGTGATAAGATGCATTGTTCTGGAAGGCTGAACTCCTAAAACGAGCATTTCCCCAAAATATTAAACCAACAAGGGCCTTACAAAGATGAAGTGAACAAAAACCATCCATCCCTAAATCATACACAGGATTACAAATAGCCTTAAACAAAAAAACGTTCAAATGAGCATGAGAAAAAATGTATATAAATAACATAATAGGACTACTTCAACCAATGGTTCCCAAACCTCTCCCCAAGTACCTTTAGCCAGTCCATGTATTTCAACTACCCCTGAGCTTGCACAGCTGATTCAACTTGTCTACTAATCAAAAACACCTTAGTGAACGAACTAGTTCAGGTCTACAGTTAAACTGTGACCCGTATCTTTACGGAAGGTACAGTAAACGGCAGGGTTTGACACTAATTGCAGATTCATGCTTACAATTCATACGCTGTTACAACAAGGCCCCGTTTTAGTAAGGAGTTTTTAAAACTATCCGATGTCAGATAAAATGAATATAACGGGAGTGCCCATTATATTGGATGACTCGTCCATTCTGTCTATGTAATTACAGCATATCCTGTTCGACATTCAAAATCCAAAAATGACAAAAAAAACAACTGGGCCCAGGTGACTTTTCGATTAGCCTACTTATTATGTTAGGCCTAAGCTATGCCATTCACAACTCCAAGCTGAAGCAAACTCTCGAGGTGATATTTTCAAGAGGACTATGAATTTATGCAGTGGATAAGAAATACCACCACTTACAATGAATTGACTTTCATATTTAGATAATGGCAAACGTTACACATTGTACATTTTTGCAAGGACTGAACGTTAAGGTATAAATGACCAGTTGAACTATTGTGACTATACAGTTGCGTTACTAACTACCGAGTCAACGAACTTTTTGACTAGTTTAAAACTACAGTAACTTTTGTTCGCAGAAATACATTGAAATTATTGGAAGTCACAGCATTTTATTTAATCACATTGGCATAAATGCTTTACAACAAATAGTTATGCAGTAGTAGTACACTTGAAACACCATGGCTGACGAAGTATTGCAAGAAACCTCAATGGAAAAATGTAGCCCGTGTAGAATATAAACTACAAAATATGCACGTCCGTTTTGAAATGTAAATTAAGAGCATAAATGCAACATACACATCCATATGCAAATGTGTATTATTGACATATTCATGAGGACAACAAATCGCACACAGAAATAGCTCGCAAGACACGCTGCTGTAGTGTAGTTGCGGTCGAAAACTTTTTCACACCTAAAAGCCGACAATATGTTTATTCCTTTTCTTTTTACCAGAGAGATGTGGAGCCGCACATATTTCGTACAGTTTAAATAGTAAACCCGAATTGTTACTTATTGAACTACAACCACTTCTGGGCCTATTCAGAGGCATTCGCTTACCGTCTCCGCCGCCGCTCCCCGGGCCACCTTCAACACCCGAGACACAGCCACCGAATCTCCACAGGGCCGTGGTGCTGAAAGAAAAGCGGAGAAGTGGACTTCGTAGACGGAGTTTCTACGGCACCCAGGCCTTCTCTGTTTTCACTCGAGTGCGGGATTACTACAGCTCCTCGCTGTTTCAGAGACACTGGAATTCTTTTGACAGCTCTTCTTTTTTACCCCCTGTACTCCCCCTTATTTTCTTTTTTCCTTTCTTACTTCCAACAGATACGAATCAAAATACTGTCAAAGAATATGGCGGCTGCACCAACGAGCGCCTATCGCGAGACTTTAGTAGTAGAGTTGTGAAGTCGACGACAACGAAAAACAAGTAACAATAACGGTTTCAATTCTGGGAAATAACTTCAAAATGAAGGTTTTTACTTTACAAAATTGCTCACCTGTTTCCCCGACTTGCCCTGTTTCTGTTTCAACAAGAAAAAGGATAATTACATTTTCTTAATGTATCCTTGATTGCTCTGTGTGTGAAGTAAATATGCTTATCTTTGAAATTAAAATGCAGTCGTGATTTCTGGCCAATAGTTGCAAAAGTGGCAAGAAGGGACAC
Organism: Umbra pygmaea; assembly: GCA_016801145.1. Lineage (NCBI taxonomy): Eukaryota > Metazoa > Chordata > Actinopteri > Esociformes > Umbridae > Umbra > Umbra pygmaea. The sequence goes on along the minus strand of JACXGM010017862.1, from coordinate 8,476 downwards.
ACAAACACAAAAATTCACAGCAATAGATGTACTATAGTATGATTTCTCTTATAGGTTATGCAAATATTAACAACATATTGCACATCCAGTCAAATATGGGCAGTTTAGTAAAATATTTAAGTATGTTTGAGTCCCGGAATGCACCTTTAATTGTTCAACACTAAAATATGAAGATTTTCTTATGCCGGTTAATCGTTTAATTCACATTACTGTGTTTGATTTTGTTGATATTTTCTTAAAGACTAAATCTGTATTTAATGCATTAAAATTGAAATCGATGACCTACAGGTTCAAGTAATAATCATTTTTAAAACCTGTCCATTTTTGATTTGACAGTATTTCTTTCAAAGGCCGTTTACATACGTTTATTTTAATAAAACGAATGAACTTTAGTTTATAAAAAAAATGAAACATTGAAGTAACTGTTTTGTCAGTGCACTTGTATTTTGAAAATGAGCTGTAACCTTACCTTACTCTCTTAACTTTACAATGTTGGCGAAAGCTGGGCTAGGAGAGAGGAAGAATGATTGCTAAATACTCAGTGGATGTAGGGACAGTGAAGGAAACATTTGTGGTAATAATATCATTGGAATTGGTGTGGTTGTGGGGATGTAGAAAGTGCTATGTCTTAGTATCATAGTACTGTAGAGAAAGTTACATATACTGGTATTAACACTTATAAAAACTTTTTTTAGCAAGTGGTCAGCTGTAACAGTGACTATTTTACACACAGTCATTACAGTATAACACCAAGTCAATTTAACTTCAGTGAAATCCATATGTGCAGTTAGGAAGCATAAGTGATTGTGAATCAATGTTACCTGTGTTGGTGCAAATGAAAGTGACAACAGGTGCACTGGAGATGCAACAGCAACACAACTCCCAAAAGGGAATGGTTTTGCAGGTGGTGACCACAGACAGTTGCTCTCTCCTTATCCTTTCTGACTGATTCTCCTATAGTTTTGCATTTTGCTAGTGTCCTTTTCACTGCTGGTAGCATGAGACAGTACCTGCAGCCCATTCAGGTTGCACAGGTAGTCCAGCTCCTCCAGGAAGTCACATCCACACGTGCTGTTGCAGGAAGGTTTGCTGTGTCTCAGTACTGTCTCTAGAGAATGAAGGAGATACCAGGAGATGGTGCATTACACAAGGAGACCTGGACAGGGCCGTAGAAGGGCATCAACCCAGCAGCAGGACCGATATCTGGTCCTTTGTGTGAGGAGAAACAGGAGGAGCACTGCCAGAGCCCTACAACATGAACTTCAGGCTACTGGTGTGCAAGTTTCTGACCAAACTGTCAGAAACAGACTCCATGAGGGTGGCAGGAGGGCCCGACATCCTCTTGTGGGACCGGTGTTCACAGCCCAGCACCATGGATTTAGTGGCTCATCTATTGGGGTTCTCTTAGGGCAACTAACAAGCAACGTGTCTTTATACTGTAGGGTAGTAATTATGGGGCATCAGTCACATATTGGGATTGTTCAACTGCCAACTATCACAATATGATTTGGTGGTACCTGGCACCACTCAACCCCTTTAAAAGATGTGGGATGGTGAGGGGAGCTCACATGGTTCCTCCCACCACATGTTGCCATCCAATTCCTATCAAATCTCGTTCAACGCAGAAGCATTTAGTCAGTACAAATGCAGAAGTGTTACACATTCATCAACAATGACTCCATGTTAGAACACACAGGCGCCCGATCTGCACAGAAGGACTTTCATAAAAGCAATGTAGCAAGGTACATAGTCTGACTTATCTATCCCTTATACCGGGCTGCATTTTGTGTCATTGCACTGCCTCATGCTGGAGCTCCGGGCAATGTTGGAGAAGCCAACTCATGACCACCATAACGTAGCTGTTCAGGAAAGAAGCAATTTAGATTATGATTATGCATATTACTTAGTATCAAAAACAAAACAAACAAAATTTAAAAGTTCTTAAATCAGTAATGGTCCCAACTGGTATATTTTTTATACTTAATGTAAACATAATTTATTTATTCTATTGTGGACCAACTGCTATACCCCTATGACCCACCAATGGTCTGCAAACCACAGGTTTGTTACCAGTGTACTAGACTAATGTAGCCTACCTCCCCTCTCAGGAGATTGTAAACACATAACATATGTAAACAGGACAGGTCCTCCTGGGTGAAACAACTGTTTTCAATTTCCAGATGCTCCACATGCAGTTCTGTGTCATTTAGTCTGCCTTCCCTGTTAAATTGGATGTTTGTATGTGTCTGTAAGGACATCATAAACAGGTGTCTCATTTTTTTTTTACAAATCAGTTGATGTGGACAAAGGCTATTGCTCTGCCGCATTAAACCACACACAGGGTAATTGGGTAAACAGACACTTGTAAGAACTCATAGAGAAATTGCATGGCACATTTTTTCTGTGGACCGGGTGGAAATTTGTTGTCTCGTGTGTCTGTGTAATGCAGTGACTCACATTCACACTCGCTGTGGTCCTGCTATGTGCACTGTGACCTCCTGAATACGGGTCTGAGTGGAGCCAACTGAGCTGAAAGGTCCGCACAGACAGCTCAATGGAACAGTGGATAATTCTGCTCCCTCAGCCTATTCACAGAGTATTCATTTATATTAACAGTGGCTGATACACAAGTTGGTGGTGGTGGAGGGGAGTAAAGACTCAGAAACTTATGTCAAAGGCAGGGACGGATTGTGGCGATGATGTGCCCTGGGCTTGGATGTCTCAAAAGCCCCCTTCACCAAATCTTTTGACAACAGTGTTGCACCTGTATGCCCCATCATTAACAAGTGGCACTAATACACGGGGAGAGAATACACACAATATTCTGTACTTTCACACCACAAATTCGTTCATTTATATCTCACCAGTATCTATCAACATACTGTACAACACACCGTGTTTTAGCGCATAAAGTGCGCACCCGATTTTAACAATTTTTACACCGTAACTAAATTCCTCCTCATGCACATGCCGTACTGCCCGAAGAACACTGATTATCACAGTGGCATTTTTGTAGGTAAACAGGAGTAGTAGATGTCAGCTCAAGCAACAACAGATAATGTTTGGTAAAAATATAGCCACAGCATTGCATGTGGTTGTACTATGCGCCACAGTGCTCTTTAGACAGGCTTCTGGGACCCAGGCTGGCCCACCCACCCACCCACCTTTTTGGAATGGAAAGAGGCCCACTTCTCACAGTCTAAGAACAGCCTGTCACGACCCGGTGGTCGGGATTTAGATTGCAGTGGCCGTGGACCTCCACTCGTTATTTCACTCCAAGCAGACTAGGCATTCAATGTTGATGTACAGTGTGGGACAGAAGGCTTCATCAGCAGTGTGCTGATTGTGTTTCCTGTAGAGAAGACAACGGGTGAGTTTAGGGGACAGGATTGCTACCTGTCATCTTTCGTGATCAGCAACACCAGTACATGTAGCACAAGGGCACTTTGAACACACACAATATCTAAGCTTTACTCAGTGTTCTTCATGCGTTTAACAGAGCACTAACAGTATTTACCTTGAAATTTTGGTCATGTGGCAGACAACCATCTTGAGAATTACTGTAAGGGCCGAATTCCTCCCGAGAGTACAGTGCCTTACTCAAGGGAAACACGACGTGTCCCATTCAGTAACAAGTATCTCTTTAACTCCGAAGCCACATGACGCCTAAGTACGTCTAGCTTTTGAAGAATATGTACTCCACATCAGTTTTCAGTATCTAACCCAGCTATTATGCTTTTACAGTTTACAGTTTAGTCATTTAGCAGACTCTGCAGTAAGTACAGGGACATTCCCCCTGGAGCAACTTGAGTTAAGTGCCTTGCCCAAGGATACAACAACATTTGGCACTATCGGGAATCGAACCGGCAACAACCCGACTACAAGTCTGATTCCCCAAACACTGAGCCATTTGAGCCAACTTTTGAGTTTGATGTTGTTATTTAAAATTAATGCGACATTACCAACTAGTTATGAATTATCTCAAACTGTCAACTGTTTCAGTTATTTACATTTTTTGTTCATCCTCTAAATCCATTGTGAGCCCTTGCATGAGTTTAAATGGATCTGAGTTTCAGTTGTCAAACATACCCCCAAGGCAGCACAGATGCTCTGTAAACAGTGAAGTTGAGTGGCTTAAGGGCTGATATCCAGACATAGACCCTCCACTGCGGCCTGCCTGACCGTCAGTATATCAGCTCAGCATTCCTTCCTCCCGACCTGAGGGAACACACTCAACCGCCATCTCTCCCTGGAATGTCCCTCCAAGCTATCTATCGCCGACTACAGCTGGTGCCCAAAAAGCAATGTTCCCCCGGGCTATGGATGTAGCCGCACACCACAGGGCCACCATGGGTCCCTCAAACCAGGAGGATGTAAAGGAAATCCCTACACGATATTCATCTTCAGATGGTTCCTCAGTGGAACTACAACTGTGGAGGCTGGTGAACGTTAATCGAGGAGGATGAGCTCAAAATAATCTGGACTGGAGTAAATGGAATGGAGTTAAACACATTAATCCCAGTGTGAGATATCATTCCATCTACTCCAGTCCAGAACCTCGTTCCCAGTTAAGGTTCACCAGCCTCCACTGAACTTCACGCATATCAGATACCCATGTGGCCCAGGCAGCTTTCACTAAGCCATGCCCACTACCATGCAGAACCATGAAATTCACAGTTCTGCCAGGTTCTAGATGCGGTTCCATTCCTCTGGAACTGGAACTTTTCACCAGGTTCTTGCAGGCTGACAGCCTCGTCTGGAAGCCAATGCTGGCGACACGTGTGGGCGGTCTAATCCCTGGTTCCAGTTGAGTAAAATAGTTACGGAAAGTATAGTCTGGAGTATCACAATAAACTAGTTATAAACAGTTATTAGAAAAAAACGAGGAAATGGAACATCTCTGGGCTGACTTCAGCATTGGATGATTTATCTTTGTCTTTGTCTTTTTTATAAATCATATTTATAAAATTTTGATTGGATTGCTGTAGACGTTTAAAAGGTGAATACAAAGCAAAATAAGAAATCTTAAGTGACTCAAAATCAATATTTTTACAAATATATTTGTAAATTCACACTTCTGCCTCAACTTCTGGCTCCAGTGCTTCACAAGTCGCTCTGACGCACTCTTAAATCGTAAAAATCGTCATGCAAGTGCTTTTTTCCTGGGAAATAAACCACAGCCCACTTCTCACTGAAGGCAGTGGGGACATACTGTACCAACTCCCCATGTCTGGTTCATCAATGGCCAGAAACCTATCTGGAACGGCTTAGGTTGAGTTAGGTGGGTACAAGGCATAATGTAGTAGCTGATAAGACAGGTTTTTTCCTGTCCGTCTGCCTCATTCGGACCAGAGAACTGCCCGGGTAGGGTCATGAGCCTGTGAAGGGGAGGACTGTGACACCTGCGTCTGGGGAATAAATGTTTGGCTGCTGCATGTGAGTCAAACACTGCTGTGCGACTCAGTGTCACTAGAATGAGAATCTGTTGGAAAGACATTCAGCAAGCAGAGCTGTGTGTGGGGGTTAGGTGTGTCACAATAACTCATCCTGCAACTGGCACTTTGACAGACGGGATCACATCTGTGTTAATCTGTTCTGCAGCTCCGCCCGCAGCTCCATCAAATGGTGGGATGATAATATGTCTGGGGCCTTAAGGGTACTCACTCTGTCCCAAATGGAAGTCATATCCACATATACAGTGCCTTGCGAAAGTATTCGGCCATTATTCAACAGTATTCAACATTTCGACCTTTTGCCACATTTCAGGCTTCAAACAAAAAGATATAAAACTGTAATTTTTTGTGAAGAAGCAACAACCAGTGGGACACAATCATGAAGTGGAACAAAATTTATTGGATATTTCAAACCTTTTTAACAAATAAAAAACGGACGAATTGGGCGAGCAAAATTATTCAGCCCCTTTACTTTCAGTGCAGCAAACTCTCTCCAGAAGTTCAGTGAGGATCTCTGAATGATCCAATGTTGACCTAAATGACTAATGATGATAAATAGAATCCATCTGTGTGTAATCAAGTCTCCATATAAATGCACCTGCTCTGTGATAGTTTCAGAGGTCCGTTGAAAGCACAGAGAGCATGAAGAACAAGGAACACACCAGTCAGGTCTGAGATACTATTGTGAAAAAGTTTATAGCCGGATTTGGATCACGAAAGATTTCCCAAGCTTTAAACATCCCAAGGAGCACTGTGCAAGCGATAATATTGAAATGGAAGGAGTATCAGACCACTGCAAATCTAACAAGACTCGGCCGTCCCTCTAAACTTTCAGCTCATACAAGGAGAAGACTGATCAGAGATGCAGCCAAGAGGCCCATGATCACTCTGGATGAACTGCAGAGATCTACAGCTGAGGTGGGCGAGTCTGTCCATAGGACAACAATCAGTCATATACTGCACAAAACTGACCTTTATGGAAGAGTGGCAAGAAGAAAGCCATTTCTGAAAGGTATCTATAAAAGTGTCGTTTAAAGTTTGCCACAAGCCACCTGGGAGACACACCAAACATGTGGAAGAAGGTGCTCTGGTCAGATGAAACCAAAATCGAACAATGCAAAACGTTATGTTTGGCATAAAAGCAACACAGCTCATCACCCTGAACACACCATCCACACTGTCAAACATGGTGGTGGCAGCATCATGGTTTGCGCCTGCTTCTCTTCAGCAGGGACAGGGAAGATGGCTAAAATTGATGGGAAGATGGATGGAGCCAAATACAGGACCATTCTGGCAGAAAACCTGATGGAGTCTGCAAAAGACCTGAGACTGGGTCGGAGATTTGTCTTCAAAAAAGACAATGGTCCAAAACATAAAGCAAAATCTACAATGGAATGGTTCACAAATAAACATATCCAGGTATTAGAATGGCCAAGTCAAAGTCCAGACCTGAATCCAATCGAGAATCTGTGGAAAGAACTGAAAACTGCTGTTCACAAACGCTCTCCATCCAACCTCACTGAGCTCGAGCTGTTTTGCAAGGAGGAATGGGCAAAAATGTCAGTCTCTCGATGTGCAAAACTGATAGAGACATACCCCATGCGACTTACAGCTGTAATTGCAGCAAAAGGTGGCGCTACAAAGTATTAACTTTTTGCACGCCCAATTTTTCAGGTCTTTATTTTTTATTAAAGTTTGAAATATCCAATAAATTTTGTTCCACTTCATGACTGTGTCCCACTTGTTGTTGATTCTTCACACAAAAAATAATTTTTGAAGCCTGAAATGTGACAAAAGGTCAAAATGTTCAAGGGGGCCGAATACTTTCGCAAGGCACTGTAATGAACAGCTTTTCGCCAGATTCAAGGACACTAACAAAGTGTACTAACAAAATGAATGGAGTGCTATTTAGAACACCGTTGCTATGGCTGCACAACTGATATCAGGTGTCAGCTTGCACGGCCTGCTGGTCCATCAGTACAGTCTGCAGTATAGACCTACTGCCTATAAAACATCTCAAATTCAGTGTTAACTTGGCACATTTCATTGAATCCGCTGCAGATATACAGCAGGCTCAATAACTCATTGGACCATGTGTTTTATTATTTTGGTTCTGTACTCTCTGTCCTTTCAAACTGAACGTGCTAATATCCAATGTCAGCTTTACTTCTAGGGTATATTCATACATATTGGATGAACCGTTCAGTAATGACCGCACCTTTTGTACATGGTCCCTTATCCTTCGGGCACCAAAAAACAGACCGTTTAACATAATGTAGAATAAAGTAATAATTGTAAGTATTTGGTCGCGTATCCTTTGTAATGACTGCTTGAAGTCTGCGATGCATCGACATCACCAGGTATCTTCCCTGGTGATGCTCTGCCAGGCCTGTACTGCAGCAGTCTTTAGTTCCTGCTTGTTTTGGGGACGTACTGCCTTCAGTCCCCTCTTCAGCATGTAAAATGCATGTTCAATTGGATTCAGATCCGGTTATTAACTCAGCCATTCATGTACTTTTTCACTTTTTTGCCATCAAAAAACCCATTGTTGCTCTAGCAGTATGTTTAGGGTTCATTTTCTTGTTGCATGATTAAGTGCCAAAATACTGAGACAAAATGACAGTGCTTGGTTTCAAATACATTTAAATATACAGCTCTCGAAAAGATTAAAGACACCACTACAAGTTTTCCTTAAATCAACCACATTGAAAACCTCTGGAATAATGATCAAGCAGAAGATGGATGGTAACTAGCCATCAAAGTCAACTGCCTAATCTTTGCACCAGGAGTGGCATAAAGTCACCCAACATAAATGTGAAAGACTGGTGGAGACCATGTTAAGACACATGAAAGCCAATTATTTTTTTATACAATTATTATTATTCCACCAAATATTGATTTCTGAACTCTTCCTAAGTTAAAACATTAGTATTGTGTTGTTTAAAAATGAATATGAACATTTTTTTCATTTTACCCAAACACATACACAGACACTGATGATTTTCCACTACCGGGTTGGAACC